>JAODUK010085474.1:0-14976 GCA_027564635.1 Typhlichthys eigenmanni
CCCCCCCCCCCCCCCCCCCCCCCCCCCCCAACCCCTTTGTGATGAGTATGTTGAACTTGTAATGAAGTTGTCTCTCCAACACACCTCTTTCTCCATAATTCATGAAGTTCATGATTACTGCCTCCCCTCCAACTTACTCAGTATCAATACCAGGCTTTGATTAAAATGGAGACGTAATCCAGAATGCACCGGACTCCTTCCTGTAACCTTGACAGTAACAGTGGTGTCAGCTATAAACGCATGACAATCTCCTTTGCATTCTCCTTCATTAAAACTCAATATTGACAGAAATGTAATCAAGCCCTGCGGTTTTTTTTTTGTGGTTATGCTCAAATAATTGCTGTGCCATGTTTATATTTCCCCAGACCTGCAGAGTTCAGACCCAGCTCAGGCGTATGTTGTAATGGAATTTAATGTAATGTCTGAAACATTACCATGGGGTGGAGGAGAGGTAGAGAACGGCGTGGGCCTATAGAGGAGTAGGAACGTGAGCCAACCAAAGAAGTGTGTGCTTAGACAACATTTCAGGAGTTCCCCTGTAGTATATATATATTTTTTTTTATTTTGTATAATTTTTTTAATAATTTTCATTGGATTTTATCCATTGCATTTAGGACTATATAATTATTGTGACTAGCAAGTGTTTAAAGGTAAATTCACAAAATAACTCCTTGTATTTTGTCATTTTACCGTTCTCTGTGCAGACTGAAAATAATAATGTGGTTCTTCTTGGCTCCGTAAAGAGGAACATAAGCATAGTGGCGAACACCACTCAAAACAGCAATGCTGCTTGACTTCGCAATGCGATTCAATGTGTGGGGCAGGGGCTTCTGGGGGAGTTTACAGAAGCAAGCGTTCTGGAGAATGACTACCACTGGCTTTAAAGTGTAACTGCACACTGAAATGTGTTTTTTGAGCTAAGTAGCAGGACTGATCTGGGATGAGACACATAAATACTGGTGTTAATATTAAAAACAGCTTTGTTTTTATAAAAATCTTTATTTTATGGGCTGAAAACAGAACTACACGTCATATCCGTTAAAAATCACCCCGGGACCTGGCTGGTTTTCATCGGTACACTTGGTACACTCATACGTCATCAAATTCACTCAGCTCCTTGATGCATATTTCAAAGTTGTCGTGGGTGGAGTCAGGCTCAGCGCTGGGGTGCAGATGCACTTTAACCTTTGTTTCGTCTAAACCCAATATTGGAACCACTGTATTTCCTGTATTCAAGATGAGCTTGCTAGGGAATCATTGTTTGCTGTGCTGTGAATCACCTCTCCTTCTTTGTGTGTCTCTCTTTAGCGCCCTCTCTGGTTAGTGAGCTGCGGGCAGAAAAGATTGAGCAGAAGAGCGTGACCTTGGTGTGGCGGGAGCCGTCCTACCCAAACAGCAGTCGCACAGAGTACGAGGTCAAATACTACGAGAAGGTAAACGTGCACGCACTACAGCGCAGGTTCGTTTTGCATTATTACCTTGATTGCACATGTTAACCTGTGATGCTAACCTGTGTCCAATGTCCAAATGCTAAAAATGTAATGGTACGTCTGATTAACATGTATTTGTGTAATATGTGCTATCGTATTGACTTTAAAACGCCTGACACACAGTTAGGAGAGGTGTTTTGGAGGCAGACTGTAATGTCTATCAGGAAACAAGCGCCAACGTTATGCTAATGCTCACCACCGCTCCTCTCTGAACTGCCTGAGGAAAACTTGCGCGGCAACTAATTTCACTTCTTTAATTTGGAGGTTATTAAAAGGCTTTCCCGATTTAATGCATTTATATAGCCATTTCTATTGACCTCTGCCGTTTTCTATTAAAAAAGAGTACATACATTATTTATATAAGTACATTTTCAGTATTCAGAATACATCTCCACCTTACGGAGGTGCCAGCATCCTCTCCGCTTAACCTTCAACCTTTAGAGAAATATGGAACTTTAAATATATAGGTCGTACACACATAAACATGTCAACAATGTGAAGCCCACCTGATTCTGCTTTTTGTTTTGACTATTTTCTGTGATTCTGAGCCATAAATACAGTATTCACCATAAATACACATTCCACCAACATTTCTCTCTTAACGCGCTCTTTCTCTCTTTCCCATTTGATGTGGAATTTCTTGTGTTCACTTTGTAAACTAAAACATTATCTCCCGCCCACACTTTCTGTCCAAAGGTGTTTTGCACAGTTTCTATCGAGTTAGTCATAGTCGTTCGTAGCTATGTCTCACATTCTCTCACTCACTCTCTTTCTCCTTCCTCACTCTCAATCACTTAATCTTCTCTCCCTCACTCTCTATCCTTCTCTCTCTCTATCTCTCTCTACATCTTTCTCTCTCGCCCCCTCACTTTCTCTCTCTCTCTCTCTCTCTCTCTCTCTCTCTCTGTTTCTCCCTCCCTCTCTGTCACTCTCTCCTCTTCTCTCTCTCTCTCAATCTCCTCCTCAATCTCTCACTCACTTTATCCATCCTTTTCTCTCCATTTATCTCTCTCTCTCTTTCTCCCCCTCCCCCACCCTCTCTCTCCCCCCCTCTGCCCCCCTCAGGAGCAGAAGGACCAGAGTTACTCCACCGTGAAGACTGCCTCCACCCGCATCAGTGTGCACAATCTGAAGCCCGGCACCACCTACGTCTTTATCATCCGGCCCTTCTCCACGCCAGCCTCGCCCCCGCCCTCCTCCCCCCTCTCCTCCTCCTCCCTCTCTTCTTCCTCCTCCTCCTCCTCCTCCTCTACCTCCTCATCGTCTCCTCCGCCCATCGACTATGGCGCTTACAGCGCCCCCCTGGAGCTTAAGACACTCGGCGAACGTGAGTATCTCTCCGCCGCTCGCTCATCCCGCCGCCAGGCATTCTGGGAAATGTTTTTTGCGTGCGCGTGGGCGGATGTAGATGCAGCTCCACACCCACGCACGTGCACCAAGAGGCCTGTTGTTAAGTGTGTGAGAGAGAGCGAGAGACGGCCTATGTCTGAGGAGATGTGTGAAGACACCGGCCTCTGCCAGCCTGTGAAATGGTTCCTCCTTTTTGCCAGTGAATGTCTTCACTTAGCCATCTGAGACTGTGTGTGTGCGTGTGTGTGTGTGTGTGTGTGTGTGAGAGAGAGGGAGGTGGGGGGGGGGGGTGTCTGTGGTTTTGTTGTAATTAATCAAACAATTAATTAATTGAAATAATGCTGTCATACAAACTATGGGCAGTCTAAACTCTTTGTCCTTAAAGGTGGAGTCAGTGATTGTAGGCGAATACACATTTTGACGAATTGAACGAATACGTGCTTTGCAACGCATGTCCAATTTGGGGGGAGGAGCTTCTGAGGGATTACCCTTTGGAATTGAAAGGCAAAGTTCTTTTCCAAGTTCAAATACAAACTCTTTTTCTAGCATCACTGACTTCACCTTTAAAGGAAAACTCCTGTATTTGTGAATGGATTTGCCCAGGTGATTGGAACCAGTTACAGGAACATTGTTGTTACAGTCATAACTTTTACATGCTCCTCCTACACCTGAGAACCTCCTTCCCCAGTGAGCCCATACTCTTGGCTCACACTGCGGGCTACTCTAAATCATCTGTGGTTTGAGCTTTCATCGTTCTGCCATAGTTCGACATGGCTCTTTTCACATACTGATCATTCCTTTCCTAAGGGAGTTCATGAGAGGCAGCTCATTTGTGTATGCATTGTCACCTTGATATGCTCTTCCTTTCATGAGAGGCAGCTCATTTGTGTATGCATGGTCACATTGACTTGCTCTTTCTGTGTTTTCCAGTGGCACTGGCATCCAGTGAGCAGAACCCTGTGGTGATCATCGTGGTGGTGTCTGTTGCTGCGCTTATTATGCTGTCGTCTATGGCCGTTGGTCTTTTCATATGGAGGAGGTATACGCACACGCACGCACACGCACGCACACACACACACACACTCTAACCCAGAGGTCTTCAACGTTTTTCAAGGTAAAGACCCCCTTGGCCGTGTTAGAAACACGGCCCAGGGACACTCTATTGCATAAAACATATTTGGTTGCCAGGTCAACGATGTGTAGGGCGGCCTTTTGTGCCTTGTTTAAAAGTGATTTGTAATGGTGTAACCTACTGTAGGCCTATAGCATGTTAAGCCATTAAAATAATTTACATATTTATGTTTTTAGCTAAGTTGTACTGTAGTTACGTTAATGATTGGGTATATTTGACATTTATTTGGGCTCAAATCATTTGGAGGATCCCCTGCGGTGCCTCTGAGGACCCCCCTAGGGGTCCCGGACCCCCTGTTGAAGACCTCTGCTCTCACCCATACCCCCACACCCCATCATTGTCCCCCCCTCCGCCCCTGTTATTTACATTGAACTCTTTTATGTGTAGCCTTCAGCTTCAGTTTGACTTTTCCTGGAGAATCAGTCTGGAGAGCTTGTAAATCGCTATTTCAGGCCCGTAAACCTAGTGTGTGTGTGTGTGTTCAATCACTGGCAGCGTCGTTCGGCGGCGCGTCAAAACATTATATTAAAAATACATGGTAGAAAATAAATAAAGCAATGCATTTCTATGGCTTGACGCTCAAGAAATGGAACAATGTTAAAATGAACTAGTTCTAAAATCCTGGCGTCACTTGACGCGCGTCGACGCCTTCAGTGGGCGGCGGCCTGTAGCCACGGGTGCGTGGTTTAGGTGTGACAGACGACTTGAAAACACCTGGGGGAAAAAAGCAATGGCGGGTCCTGCAGAAGTTAGCGCAGGTTAGCGTAGGTTATAGCATAGCGTTTTCTTAGAAGAACAAAGGCTTTTCTCAATGGAAAATAGGTTTTCACTCTTCTCCCTCTGGCTCTGCTGGGCCACAGGTTTGTCCAATCATCTGCCAAGTATTTTTTGAAAGCGCCTGCACATTTGAAACAGTTCGATGGATGACTCCCCAGATGGATATGTCTAACAGACACTGATATCTGGCACGTCAGGTTACTTTGTGTGCGTACTGCACAGAAACTCACACAGGCAAACTCTCACTCAAGCTCACACAGTGTGTCAAATTGTGGCATGCTACTCTGCCATAATCCCGATTTACATTAATCCAATGAGTGAGAGCGCTCGCTCTCTGTGTGTGAAAGGCACATACAGTACAATGCCTTTCTCAACCAGCTCCGTCTGACCAAACACAAGTTGTGGGTCCCTTTTTTAATAACCTGACATGCTAGAGGGATTGTTAGTCACAAGTCCATCTGTTGAACCGTGCATCAAAACAGTTTGTAAAGTGCAGGCACGTTAACAAAAAATACTTAGCAGTTGATTGGATGAACCCTCTTGTCGTTTTCACTGTCGGCACACCTGCACCACGCCCATATAGCTATCAATGTGACGCTGATTACGTTTAGTTGCTACTGGGACACATTCTTAATGATTTCTAGGCTTTCCAGACTGATGCTTGCGGCGAAATTAACACTGAAGCTCGCGAGATCAGGATGGTATCGCAAAGATACTCTGGCAGAAGCTTGAAATAGAAGGGGCAGCTCCCTCCAATCCCCTCCCACAAATGGTAAATTCATCATGCGGCCCCCTTGTGTAATTCCGTAGGTTGACATAGCTTTAAAGAGATAGTGACCAGATCGGCCCTTTCACATTCTAATTATATTTGCCCAGCAGATGGCTGAAAATGGTTATCGGTGGCAATAGTTGAAGCAGTTAAGGAGCAGTTAACAGAGTCTCTTAAGTGTTCTACTTCATGAATCATAAGCCCAGCGAAGACTTTACCAGACTTTCTCATCAGCATGTTATGGTGCTTTCAAGAACAACTCGTTCTCGTTGAAGTTATTGAACCACCGTTTCCCAAAAGCTGAAAACCAATAGGGAAGAGAGCTATGCAGGAATCACACGGTCACACGATCATTAACCGATATTTAATCTCACAGAATTCTATCAACACTTTCGGGTGTTTCAGGACATGTGCAAGCCTGCGCTGTTTAAGTGTGTATTCATGCAATGTACCTTTTTGAAAGCTACGGTTCTTGTGATTCCATTGATGCTAACAGGGTAACTTGCTAACCCTAAACCAGGCGGAAACTACTGTGCGCTTCTATTACTCAGTAGCACTTGTAGTGATTCTGATTGTAGGGGGAGACACTTCAGAATGTTACCTTTCAGAGAATGTCAAAACCATGCATTTACTCCAAATGGTTCAAGAATAGCTTTGAATTTACTTTGGGTATGCCTGTTAGGCGTGTTAGGCTAATTATCACAAGAGATGTAACAGATTGTAAATCCCACTGTATTAGCAGGGTTGTATGCTCTGTTTATTTGTTTGTTCATATGTCTTACAGTATGTTCCGGGGGTCACCCCACCCCGACACACATGCACACACACACACACATGCGCGCACACAAAAGCAAATCACATCTTCAGTGCCATCACAAAAAAAAAGCAGATAATGCTCTCTCTCTCCAAACAAATCAGAGATTGGGAAGGACGCTCAGTTCTCGCAAGTTTGAGGGTGAAGTCGGACACTTTGTGACCACATAGCGGTCACATTTGAACTCAGGCGGCAAGGAGGGCATGGATAGTTTCCCGGGCAACCTCATTAGCCTCCTCTATTCCTAGTGTGTTTACAATGTGCAGGCCGTGGTGTAACCCTCCGTCACAGCCAGCTCCAGAGGTGGTTTCCCTCAACAAAAGGCTATGAAGTGAGCCGGACTCAAGGTGGCATGCGGGAAAAACCCTGGGAAAGTATCCACTATTGTTGAAGGCTTCGTTCCTCTTATACATTTGAAGAGCCTGTTGTAAGCAAACCCAAACTCTTGTTAAATGACAGTATGAAAATAAAGCTGGGACAACAAATTCCAGAGCTGTAAGACTTTAGATTACATTGAGTCTTGAGTAATGTGTTGAGCCTACCAGGTGACAATTGAAGGCATATTTATAATATAATGCTGCTTAACGATTTAAACTCCTAGTCCTACATTGACTCATTTTTAAGTTTGTGAGTAACATTTTAAAACGGTATAATAATTGTGACCTGGTAAAGCTATATCATTCACTGAGATGTATTCTTTGTCATGACTTGATGCTGGACGCGTCCTATATCGTCCCGCGGGCATATAATCATATAGAAGCATAGTCAAGTTCTGGTGGAAGACTCGACCTGCATGTTCATGTATTCAGCTGAGAAGAATCTTTCCTGTTTGTTACCAGCCCCTGTACTATATACTTTGATAGCAGTTTATATCGTTTATATATTCTATATGCTCCCGCAATACACACACACACACACACTCACACAAAAGAGCATCAGCTCCGTCTGTGTATTCTGTTAACCTAGTGGTAGACCAGCCTGTATAGAGACCACCCAGCATAGCAGACAGCTAAATGGATAGGAAATAGCTCAAAAAGCAGCCAGCGGGGTGTAAAAGCAGCTTTCTTTCATTCGCACCAACACCATTCAAACTGTACCCTTCACTCAAATATCCACAAAGGTCTAGGGACTGCTCACATCCACACAGAGCCGTAAAGATGCACATCTTAAAGCAAGTTGCAACCGTTCTGCCATTAAATATGATCTTGCCTGTATGTGTTCATCTGCCATTGACATTAAAGGACTAGGATTATAGAGCAATGTATTTAGTGTCATTTGTTAGAAATGCCATAGACATCTTTGAGTCAAATGCTCTTTGAGAGTATGTGCTCTGGTCAATAGTCCCTGCATTAAGTACATTTTGATTTTCACAGCACCCTAAGATTTCAGAACAAATAGGGCTTCTTTTTTTGTGATTGGTATGGGGAATCTACTATGGTGGGGGGCAGGGGCAGGATTATTGATTGAAATCGTACTCTTAAATTATTTTTTTTGCTAGCTTTTGTTGCTACTCTCAAATCTTGCCTATATCAGCTTTAATAGTTTAACCCAAACACACTTGATGTCTACTGGTATAGTATGTTTCCTCAAGTTATAACTCGTATGTTTAAAGCTACTTCTTGGCCAGGTCTCTCCTGAAAAAGAGATTTTAATCTCAGTGAGATGGCCTGGTTAAATAAAATAAAAAAAAGTTACTCTGGTTTTTTTATAGTGTGATTGTGTCATCAACAAAACAACAATGTAGTATGGCACATCAAATGTAGATATTGGCATATGTACGTTAAATGGTCTACACAAGATGCAAATGTAATGTGTGGAAGATATGCTGGTACTAAATAGCCAACAGACTAACAGAAGACACATGAACAGCATTCATCATGTTACCTGGGGTTGTGGCTTGTTTTGGGGAAGGGGGCTTGTCAAGGTAAGCTAGGTTAGCCTTCTAGTGTGAGCCTTTCACATGGACCTTCAGATTTCATCTTGAGGTGTTCTGAATATTTTATCACAGTCCACTGCATCTTGCTGTTACCTGAGACAGCAATATTCAAAGAAATCATGTTCGTATTCAGTCATATTGAAAGAAATCCAAAATTCCCAACTCTCACCATGATGGTAGGTGCATTGACTCATACCCACCCAAAATATTATAGGCTTACTGTGTGTACAGTGAAAGTCCTTATATAATGTCTCTGGTACAGTACTGTATGAAATTAACTGACAGATGAAAGCTAAGGGCATTTTCTCTGTTTGTGTTTATTCATGTATTGAAAACATTTGCAAATACAGTACAATAATTTAATAGATGTTTAGATAATATTTCAAATGTGTTTTTTCACACCTAGTCTTCATTATTTTGTTAGTTATTACCATCAACGATAACAACCCCGGCGAGGAGTCTTTTGTTTGCCTTCTCTGGACAAGTAGCTTGTTCTTTATCCTCCACAACGAGGCAATGGCTTGACGCCTCAATTATCGCGCCCTTGTGTTTGCAAATAGATGCCAAGTCACTAGTTACGCCTGCAGGGACTCAATTACACTGATCTGTTCACGTACACACACACACACACACACACACACACACACAAAGGAATAAAGGCGCCCATACTCACACTGCAATATTATTACTTAGACCACTTGAATGAAATGTCCGTGTCAAATCAATCAACGGTAAATTTGGTTTGTGTGAGCTGAAAGGCTTTCTCAGTTATTCCAATCATCTGCCTCTTTTTTTTTTCTGCCACTTGTAGTCTTCTGTTCTCTTCCTATACCCCCAATCTCTCTCTCTCTCTCTCGCGCTCGACGTCCTCTTGAGTGAAAGGCACATTACGGGACACATGCCACACAAACATGGTGTTATACATTTCAACACATGTAGATTTGAGAGACGTTGCAGCATGTGAATGGAAAGAGAGAACCAAGGCATGAAATTGAGTGGGGGGAGGTGGAAGTTACTTTCCATTAGCACATTACTCTTTCCCCTCCTAGACATATCATGGACATGCATGCACACACGTGCACCAACGCAGACAAAGGAATCCACCGGTGCCTAACAGAGTTTGATGGAGCCTGGGGTTCCGGAGCATTGCCCCCCGACATTCTCAGGGAAGCCTCTGAATGCTTGACTGCTCAGAGCCGGGATTGTTTACTCTCCACTGACTGTGTGGCTGGGTGGGTGTGTGTGTGCGTGTGTTTGTGTGTGTGTGACAGAGGGGGAGAAAAAGAGTAGTAGATTGAGTGACAGGGGAAGAAGAGGACACGTTGTAACCAGTGAGAAGGAAATTGGAAAGGGTCATTTTGTAGGGCCACTGACTCTTGGTGACACGGTGAGAAAGCGAGTGATTGGACAGAAAGGAAAGAGAGAAAGATGGTCAGTTTAGAGTTTGGCCGACAGAGAAGGTCCCCGTGACGGCCTGGGTGGCTGTGAGCCTGCCGCAGATCAATGCTTTCCCTGTCTAGGAATGTTCCTCTCCAGTAGACGCAGACAGACTGGTTCCCGCTGTGTAGTCAATTTCAACATGTCTAAATCAAAGATGCATGGTTAAAAGGATATTGAACTTTGTTATTGAACTTTATTTGCCAAACATGTACTGTAAAGTATATGTTGCTTTTTTACTTCAGTGAGTCCTCAATAAGTATTTGCTGGACCAGGAAAGATGTTTCTTTCATCCTCCAATGACTAACATTGTTTATCAAAACAAATAAATGTAATGTGTCTTAAATGAAATATTGCAGTATTTATGTACACATAACTTCAGCATATTAACAAAAAAAAAAATATATATATATATATATAATTAACATTGCGTAGCTTTCATTGAGTCAGTTCTTAGAGAAGTTGTAGTATAAGGATTCAGAACGACAGTGACACAGTTGAAATGAAATTCAAAATGTGTAGTTGTTCAAATGTTGGCATTCAGCCTTTGATTTGCATGATTTGTGGCCAATTATGGACACTATTGAAATGAGCAAGCCAGAAAGGTACATCATTTGAATTTCAACAATAAGGGTTCACTGTTAAGATGTTTCACTTTGCTATATTTGAGATTGTGATTTAGGTCTGTGAATGTGAATTTTCTTTGTCTTCTGCATGCTTTTTGGCTTTCTGGTTGGGGAAGGGGGGTCTGGGGGGAATCCTATGTAAATGGAGCCCTAAGAGAAATAGAAGGCTTGGGAAGCAAAATTTTTTGTTCAAATTTGATTGGCCCCTCCCCGTTTTGATTGCGCTTATTTGTTTCCCAGCAGCCTTTGCTCGGGCACCTCCAACGTTACCCCTGCTAGCGTGGTGCTGCTGTCCACCTCCTTCTCCACTCTTCCTCCTCCTCCTCTCCTCTCTCATCTTCCTCCCTTCACACAGATGACGCCCAGGTACACTGGCATGTGTCTGACCCCCCCCCCCCCCCACACACACACACACACACACACACACACACACACCACCATCACTATTCCTTCCCGACACCCCCTCTTTTTATTGCCCCATTAGAATAATTTAGCTTGCTTGCATTTTTTTCAACCAAAAGAGAATAATAACCAATTAATACTGACAGCAAATTATTAATGACATTTCCATTATGAGGCCTATTTTGTCCATGCACGCCTGTTCTTTCTTTATCATCAAAACATCCATACGTAACACCTTCTCCTCTTCTATGGCTCCAGTTCTCAAATATTCTAACCGGTGACCCTCAAAGAGCAGCGTTTCCATAATACGGTGTTTCTAACATGTTTACCAATACAGACAATGTAGGCATTGCAAACAGATTTCTAGACGAAGCGAGAGAATCTGCTATGAACTATAGATTCTATCGCACTGAAGGCATCTAGTTTCTGTACACAGTGAGAACTGCAACACTGACTAACATATTAGCAACATTGGCACCTGTGCAGAAGAAGAGTATTTTCCGATGTATTATAATCAGGGCGGTAGTTAATGAATGGTACTGTAGGGGCATCTGTAGGGGCAGCTACAAAAATGATCAGTGGAAAGGCAGAAGTAGCAGTACTGATTATTACAAATAACCATTTTACTGTGTGATCATGGAGTGTGAAATATTGGGCCAATGACTCTAGCTCAATGTTTGCTTTACCTGGCATTGGGCTTAATTATCCAAGACTAGATATACACATTTTATGAAAAATGACCCAACCTCCTGTCTGTTAAGACACATCCATCTGGGGAACCGTCCATTGAAACAGATTTTAAGAGTGCAGGCGCTTTAGAAAAAAACAAAAAAACACTTTGCATGTGATTGGACGAACCTGTGAACCAGCAGGATGTTGTGATCCACTCTTGTAGTAGAAGTCGGGAGAAGAGTAAAAACATGTTTTCCATTGAGAAAAGCCTTTGCTCTTCTAGTAAATTTGAATAAAACCAATGCTATATTACATTTTTTCTAGATGTTTTCAGTTATAGTTGTTTAAGTTGCCTACGTCACAACTAAACCACACCCGTATCTAAACTACGACACTGAATGGCAACACGCTAGGTTTACCGGCCTGAATCATCTCGATTTTCAAGCTCTCCAGACTTTATTCTCGCGGCGAAGTGAAACTGAGGCTCCCGCGAGGCCACCAGCCTCCCCCCCCCGCTCCCCGTATCTTTCTCCTTAGATCCCCTGTGTGTCCGTCCTTGTTTTCCCGCCACATTAAAGCTCTTCCACCATCCCACATGTCCTCATAATTCCTTGTTTCCTTTCCTTGCCCTTGCCTCCCCTTGAGAAGGAAACCAAGCTCTGTGTCGAGCAGTGATGCGGTCTAATGCTCACATCACCACACCTCGACACACACAGAGACACACACATGCTTACTGAGCTGTCCGCAATATATACAGTATATATCTTTCTTTTTTTTTTTTTTTTAATCAAATATTTTATCAATTATTTTAGCTATTGTTTTTCAATACTTAAAAATAAACTCCATCAGAAGCAAAAGGCATGCCGAAGTCAAGGAAGGTGTTGTTGTTTAGATCAGTGTTTGCCTCATTGTTTATGTTCTTATTTACGGCACCAGGGCTGTGGAGAATGCCGGATAATGTTTTCAGTAAGATGGCAAAATGCTATTTGACAAAGTGTTTTTGTGACACACTAATCATTGACCATCGCTTGTCTCCACTGTACCTCCTCAGTGTTATCCCAGTAGTGACCCACAGGGGGTGCGTGTCTGTCCACGGCTGTAATCTGGCACTTAGTGTGTGTGTGTGTGTGTGTGAGTTAAGTGCTGTTTGAGTTTCCCCTCTAAGCCTAAAAGCCATCAGAAGTCAGATCACACACAAGTCCTCTACACATTAGGCCCCCTGCAGTGTCAGGGGATGAGAGATAAGAGTGTGTTTGTACGTATGTGTCTGGTGCGAGAGTGTTTGCTTGTCGTCCCTGTGTGTGTGCGTGTGTGCAAGTGGTCCCACAAGGCAGTCATCCTCTCTTTCTTGTGTCTAGATCTTTTTTTAATTGTGTCCTTACTAGACATCTGCGAAACAACAAAGGCCTCTATGCGAAGCAGCCGTGCCCGGTTCGAATACGATTTCCGATTATCAAGCCTCGGGACTCACCGCTGTGCTTTGCCGCCACACCCGGGGTGTCCACAGGAACACCGCTCTCTCTCTTTTCCCACATCTGACATCAACCCGCCATACGTCAGACCCCCCGCCCCCCCACCCCACCCCACCCTCCCCCGTGTCATATTCTATACGATGGGCCGCAGCGGGAGATAAACAGTGGCTCGTACTTTAGTTGTTTGTGTCTGCAGACAAGCTGCCCGATGTCTGATGTCTCCATTTGCTTCTCGTTGCAGACAATGTGGCTACAGCAAGGCCTCTCAAGAGGGAGACGAGGAGCTCTACTTTCAGTGTAAGTGACAGCATCTTCGTGCGTGTGTGTGTGTGTGTGTGCGCGCGCATGTGAGTCTGCGAGTGTCTCTGCATGTTTGTGTGTGTGTGAGAACATGTGTGCACTTATGCGCGTGTGTCTGCATGTGCATGTCTCTGGGTGTGCGTGCGTGCGTGCGTGCATGTGTTTGTTTGTGTGTTCGTGCGTGTGTTTGTTTGTGTGTGTGTTTGCACGTGTGCGTTTGTGTCAGCGTGCGCGTGTTTGTTTGTGTGCGTTTGTGTCGGCATGTTTGTGAGTGTGTGCGCGCCCGTGTGTGTGTATGTAAAGCAAACCGAGGACTGTTGGAGTAATCTGAATTTATTGTATTTCCTGTTGTGTGTGTGTGTGTGTGTGGATGTTCACATCACTATGCATGCGTGTGTGTGGTGGTGGTTGTGGTCTAAGCTTCTAAATGCTTCTCTTCACTGCTCAAGTCATAACGTAGTCTTACGTTGGGTGGTTTGAGCTATTACTTTCTGTGTGTGAGACAAATTGCTCCATGACTTTATCACCCCTTGTGAGAGTGTGCATGGGTGTACACCCGTGTGTGCGTGGTGTGGAGTTTAGTGTCGTCAGGGAACTCGTTCTCAGTGCTTTACTGTAACAGTATATAATGTGTGTGCATGTGGGAGGGAATTTGATGGACAGTGTGGAATCGGGGGGGGTTGGGGGGGCAGGGGATAAAATGGCCACAGGATATGGAAGGAGTACAGTTTTTGTAGTGGGGAAAAAACTGGGTTGGAACAGGAAGATGCGGTGATGTACAGGCATCTAGATGCTTTTCATGGGACTTGGCTCACAAAGTCCTCTCAAAGCAGTATTGTTTGACAGTGATAGAATAGGTGTACCTATTGTTACGTCCTGTGTACTTGTGTGTGCAGTATACTTTCGATTCACCGTAGAGTGTGTGTGTGTGTGCGTGTGCGTGCTGCCTAATCTCCCAGCATGCGAGCCCTCTGGAGAGGTTTGCATGCTGTGCCTGATGAATAATGAGCTAAAGATGCACTGCTGGGAATAAAATCTGCCAAAACAAAGACATGACAACTATTGGCATGCCCTGTACACACACACACACACACACACACACACAGATGCAATAGTAACACAAATAAAGAGTTTGAGTGTATATAACTGTTGTACACTTCAAACACTAGGCCTACTGTAGTAAATGCATGCTTGGTCCATTTCTTGTGCAGAAATATTCTAAAATTACAATTGGCTTGTTTAATTCACTTTAATTTAAAGTGACTTACAGTGACAAATTAGACATGGCAGGTTGGGGGTTCAATATAAAGAGGGAGAGAGAGATTGTGTAACTATTGTAATTCGGTAAAGAGAGCGAGGAGTGTGAAGGACAATGAGAGAGAGAGAGAGAGAGAGAGGTGATTTGTTTTATGTTGGAGTATTTTAGAGTGACCCAGAAACACTCTGTTGACAGGAGGGGAGGATCACGGCTCAACTGCTATCTCTGTTAATGGACCAGTAAGAGATATCGAGAGAGGTGGGGAGAGAGAGAGAGAGAGAGAGAGAGAGAGGTGGGAAGTGAGTGATAAAATGACAGCGAGCCCGTACAGCCTTTAGTCAAGGCAGCCATGCATGAATATGGTCTGAATTACAGTAAGTGGCATCCAAGTAGCAAATGGAAAGCACAGCAGCAACACACATCTATTTGGTTAGGCCGCCTTTTCTTTGTCGTCGGCACCAGGCACTGGTAAACCTGCAACACAGATGGGGGGGCGGGGGGGGAGGATGCCGGATGCCCCCCCATCCCCCCCCATACAAGT
>JAODUK010085485.1:1092-14974 GCA_027564635.1 Typhlichthys eigenmanni
AACCCCCCCCCCCCCCCCCCCCCCGCCCCGCCTCGCCTCAGCTTCGGCCTTCCTCGGCCGAGCGCTGGTCCGACTTGAGCTTGACGAACTCCTTGGCCACGTCGTCGTTGTTGCGCTGGGACAGGATGCGCAGCACCGTCAGGCCCGTCTCATTCATGTGCACGCGCGCGCCCAGCGGCAGCCAGCACGTGACGCTGCCCCTGCTGGCCATGTCCTTCACCTGCAGCACGGCCACGCCCACCGTGCGGTCCTCCCGGGCGAAGCAGTAGTCCTTCACGCACGCCTGCAGCTCGTAGCTCTCGGGGCCCACCTCCGTGCCCAGGGAGCTGGGGGGCGAGAGACATATGTCATTCAAACGACTCCGAAGGCTTGACGCCAAAATGTTATTGTTATCTCACATCATTAGTCTGTTTCTCATAATGCAGCTGTGAATGTATCGGCTACCGCCTCTTTACTACTCTCTTCAATACAAGCACACCAAATAAACTGAAATTAGAGGCATCTCTCTGCAACAAGGCAGCAGGGCTTATGGCAAAGGTAGTCCCTCTGGGAAGCACCGATGCTTCTCCTCATAGCTTCTGCTCATCTAGATTAGATTATATCTAGATTTAAGCAATGGTTTCACCTTACATAGCCCCCAGTGATGTGTAACGTATCAAAAAGACATCCCCCAGGCTGGGTTTTGTCTCTATGAGCAATTGAGGAATTACATCTGTCATTTACAGTCCGACCAATCGCCATGATGTAAACACGGAGGTGTGACTAAACAGACACTCACTACTGGAAGCTCTCGTTGAACTTCGGAGACCAGCTGTTGTTCTTGGACTTGGTGGCAAACTTCCTTTTCTTGTCGCTGAGGTGGGGACCGATGATGTAGACCTCCACAAAGGGACGGAAACCCTGTGCCTTCCACTTAAGGTCGTTGGCGGCCACCACTGTTAGCCGCACAGGGAAAACGGCATAACGTCATTAGGGAATGGGAAAGTGTGGAAAATGTGAATCAAATAAAGGGTTAATCGGTCTGCATGTCACACCTTTGACATTGATCTTGTGTTCTCCATTGGGCTGGGGTAAGATGTCCACGTGCATCACCACCTCCCCCACGGCATCTACTCCAGACGCTGTGGGGGGGACACGCGTGGTCAGACAGCGACAACCACACAGACCTGCATGGCAGCTAGTTCAGCTGGTAGCTCTCACTTACCCTTCTCTGGTGGAGTGTCTTCGTTAGCTGTGTATCTGACCCCTTTCCCTCCATGGACTGATGCAGACAGACCGGAGAGAGAGAGAGCATAGCAATGAACTGATCTGTAGCTGGCATACATTTCAAATGCTACGTGTATACAGTAGGTTCAAACAGAAGAGCGCAGGCAGCATGCTTGTGTTCCTACAACAAGTGCAGCTAAGGTGCCCTTGGGCAAAGCATAGAGAGTCGAATTCAGGAGATTTGTCCTGAAAACCCAATTCTTCACAGGCAATTGAAGTTGTTTGTGTTTCTCAGAAGGCGCAGTGGAGACTGAGGGAAACCGTTTCCTATACTGTACGTACACCAGTGGTTTTCAAAATGGTGGAGGGAGGCGATTTGGCCAAATTACTCACGGTATTTATGATAATTCTTCTTTTTAGTTTTTTGTTGTATTTAATAATAATGTTTGTAAATGTATCTATTATTATCTTGGCCAGACTACACTTATGTACTAGTAAATGTCTTTGTTCATAATGCAGGGGAGAGACCAGGAGAGACCACCCTGGCACAGTGTGATGTGTGCATGCCCACCCTGAGCATTCTGCGAGAGGACAAACTTCCTGATCAGCTTGTCCGTGGCCTGGGTGTAAAGGGACAGAGCGTAGCGCAGGGACTGCAGGTCGGGACTCTTCTCCAGGAAGGTCTTCTTCAGGCCCACGCCTCCAGCATGGAAGTATTGCTGCACGGGACATGGGACAGAGCTGGTGGTTAAGGCTGGTGGTCCTGGTGCTACCGTTTGCGCTGACTAACACACATTGTGTGTGTGCGCGCATTGTGGCACATGTAGCACAGTCTCTACCTTGATGGTGTCCAATGCCAGCTCTATGACTGCACACTGTTTAGGAGACAGAGCTTTGGCCTCCTCTCTCCCCATGTGCTCCTAGACAACACAGACAATGGTGAGAAAGAGAAAGACGAACAAGGGAGATTTCAAGCAAGCACGCACACATGCGCACGCACACACACACACACACAGCACCAAACATTGGTCTAGTAATGCGTCTCTGTGTAAATGTATGACATGAGCATCAACGAGTAGTAGAAAATAGAATGCCACCCAACAAAAAGGTTGCTTTCTGCATGTTTCGTTTCTTATTACGCGGCAGGTTTGACGTCCCCTCATACTAAACAGACATTGCCGTGGATACACTGACATTTGCTTGTAGCTCTGTAATTGGCACAAGGTCACAGACATATGTAGTTTACTGTGGCCTTTGTTTACCAACTGCTTCTAGGAGCGTCCGGGATTTAAGTGGCAGAACCTCTCCAGACGACACACACGCGTTACTGTCTTACCTTTAGCTTGGAAAGTTGGCCCAGCTCCTTGGCAGCGTTAAAGATGATCTGAGTGCCCTACAGAGACAGACAGACAGAAAGACACAAAGACGTCAGGGAGAACCGCCGCTGTTGGCCATGAGACACTGGTGCACACATGGGCCAGTGTGTGACGTGTAACGGGAAGATACAAACAAGGGTGAGTGGGCAAACCAACACGTAGAAACACCTTTAGAAACGCCTAGCTGGAGCCCTGAGTGAAAACATCTTCTCAAAGTCACCTAATACCAAAAACATGCTGTCTGTGTTACAGATAAAAAGTGTAGTCTCGGAGAAGCACCGTAGAGCAAACAGTATCACGCACCATGCATTGATGCAGTCAATGTCGCCCTGTTAGACTGACAAGAGGTTACGGAGACAGGTAACAGTAGTGTAGGAATGCAGTGCGTTGTTTACCGTCTGGTCTGTGAGTGTTGGCAGCACGACGGTCTTCTCCATGGTGTTCATCACTAGCTTCCACAGCTCCTTCAGCACCCTCTTAAGCACCGTCTTCTCACAGATCTTAGCGAACAGTGACAGGCTGGAGAATGTGCGGAAACACGGAGTCTCTCAGCTGAAGGTGTCTGTGTGCTACTGTTAAAAAACACGGCTTCATCGGTGGTGGTGTGAAGTAACAAACCACCACCGTCTAACTGAGGGTTCAGTTGCTGCCTATTGCAGAAAGAAAGGTGTGCACAGTGTCCATATTGTACACTGTACAGTAACTATAGGTATAACTATAGTATAGTATATATATAAAGTAGACAGAAGCTGTACAGTCAATTTGTTTTCATTTGTTTTCATCAGGTGTCACTAAAATGACCTAGCTGGAAGATTATTGACAACGCAAATATATGTGTATACCAAGGGTATTGGAATAATAACAAAGATGGAGTGCTGTGATACATTTGAACAGAAGCAAAAATGGAACGCTTGCGGCCTATTAAGTGGGCGTGTCACCAACGGCACTTTGCTGTTGGGGCTGACGTAGGCAGCGCCAAGACAGCTAAATCTACCACGCACGGCCTGAAACAAGTCATTACCGCCCCCAGAAAGAAATAATGGGCAATATTATGATGACATACGTGGACCTCCCCATTGACTTGCATGGAACGCTGGGGGCGTTGTTGTGCATAAAGTCTCTCGCCGCCCCCTGTTTGAAAAATTGAATACGGAAGTGCCGTCCGATGAACCCTCTCTGTTTCCAGTCCCTGTGTGTATACCGTAGTTTCACAGCCCACTGTGTGTGTTTGAGTGTGTGGCCATGCCGTGCCATCCATCTCACTTGCTGTCCAGGAAGTCCATGATGGGTTGCAGAACGTTGTCTGCCTCCTGCACTACACTGCCATTGGCGGGGACTGTTTGACCTTTGACCTGAGCCAGGATGTCTCCCATCTGCCTGACGTTGTCCTCGATCTGTGGCTGGAAACTAGACACACGCACACACTGAATTAGTAACGCGTGTTCTCTTGAAGCCCCTCCCCCTGGAAAGACCCTCGCAGATTACCTCATGCTGTTGAACTATTTGAAGCCAGACGCACGGTATTATGCTGTTATTTAAATGACTTTGTTATTCGTGAACCCTCTTAACTTCAAACTGGTTTGTGAAACCAGTTTGACTTTATTTGACTTGAGTCAACAAACAGCACCCCTCCCCTTTCTACACACTTTCAAACAAAAAAACAACCCGCACCTGACGGCAAATATGTGGCTGAGGTCGTCCATGACGCTGTTGAGTTTGTTCTGCAGCTCCTTCAGGAAGTCACTGGCTTCCAGGTTGAGCTGGACGAGGAGAGGAGAGGACGTGATGGATCTTGCGGCCATGAGTTATTTATGTGGGCTAATGTGATTAGACCGGGGTTTTGGACTCACGTTTTTTCCTCCCATGGCCTCGAACATCTTCTCCAGCTGAACTCTGAGCTGCTGGATGTTATTGATGATGATGCACGGCTGAGGAATGAGAGGTGGATCAAATTAAAGTTAGTGCTTTAATCAGTCATACCCCCCCCCCACACACACAAACCACTATCACCTTAAGAGAGAGTACAAAATATATTAAGATTAAGTGCTCTTTTTTCCATTAAATAAAGGTTTGCTAGTCTAACTATTTAACCGCTTTATTGGTAATTTCTGTGAAATAGCCTTGTTGAGTTTGCAGTAATTACGCCGTCTCTCTAGGAGTTACGCCTAGACTCTCTTTGTCTACAACGCATTCATCCAATTACAGAGCCCTCATTCACTTAAACACATGACTAGCCGGGCATTACATTTAAGCGGCTGAGACATTTTAGTTGTTACTAAACTGTAATTACAAAATCTGATATCAAAGCAAATCTTTAAACCTTAGCACAGGAGGTAAAAACATCTGTCTTCTACTCTATTTCCGTCTGCCATGCAGTAATTGCTCAGAAACTGATATTTTATCACCCGGCACGATGCCAGTTCTCATCACGCCTCTACTGATATTTCTGTAACTTCAAAAACCTGCAACTTCAAAGACCTAAAACACGTACCACTTTCTCCTTATTGACGTGATTCGGGAAATCCTTTGCTATGATGTCGGCGTAAGACAACAGGACGTTTCCAATGGTCTAGTGGAGAACAATGGACAAACACAAACACAGTCGTATAAGGAAATGAGATGATCGTGTCAAGCGCTGACACCGGTATTTGGAGGGAAAGGTCACCTTGGCGAATCTCTTCATATAGTTGCCAACAATCTGGGGGTCGGGGCACTCCAGTTTGCGGATGATTTCAAAGCTCTGGTTGAGCTGAGAGAACACGTCCACGACCGAGCAGGAGAACAGGGCGTGCTCCGACGTCACCTGGAACTAGAGGGTCAGGGAATGGGACGCCACAAGGGGAAAGGGAGTCAGGCCAATGGCTTCCAAAATGTTCTGAGCTACGACCAACCGAGTGGTTCATAGTTCGTGATATGCTCGTGACGTGCAGATACCACTGAAAAAAAAGGGCAAACAATGTTTCTTAATGATAAATAATTATTGGGGAGGAGGAGACAACACTAAAAAAAATACTAACCCTCTTGAAATGTTCTCCACCTCTTCCCCTACAGCAACATGAAATGTGAAGCTCTGAGTGGACTAACTACAGTACTAACACAATCGAGGATTGCATCTTTAATTCGCCTCATGAGAGCCACTGCATTTTGTACACTCTTCCTACGGTGCTGCAGTTCAGACCGTGTGTGTGCTGACTGTTGTTACTGTCAAACAGTAGAGAGCCGGAGATGCCGTGGCCCCGAAGGACTGTGGAGTTAAGTGGGCGAGAGGGCGATAATGGGCGAGGCCCATTACACTGCCACCAGCCACCTGCCAGTGAGCTGTGTTTATTTTATGTGATGCAATTGGGCCGGGGACCGTGATTTGCTGACATTGGAAAGCGCACGTGAGAGAGAGAGAGAGAGAGAGAGAGAGAGAGAGAGAGAGACAGAGACAGAGACAGAGAGAGAGAGAGAGAGAGACAGAGACAGAGACAGAGCGAGAGACAGAGAGAGAGAGAGAGAGAGAGAGACAGAGACAGAGAGAGAGAGCGAGAGAGAGAGAGTAATTGTACCCAGAGGTCCTCTGGGAAAATGTCCTATATGAGACACTGTGCGGGTTATATCGACCCCCTGCTATGTGGATGTGTGTTTGAGGGGGGTGGGGGGCTTGGTGATGGGGTTGTGCTGTAGCATCTGCTATTTTCTTTTTCCACAGTTGCTCCTACTATTGACTCCCTATTGATCGCCCCGAGGCCTCCAGCCTGCCTCCCTTGCTCTCCACGTTGTGGCCGATGGGCTGAGTCAGCACCGCTGAGTCAGACAGCCTATTTGCATGAGAAATTCAGGAGTTCTTTTTTCCTTCTTAGTTCATTTTTGCCGTCTGGGGGACCACGGTTTGGAGTCTGTTAGCGGCCCAGTGCCATCTTAACTGAGGCGGTGCCGAGCTTCCCGCACGTTTGTGCCGTTCCACAGCGGAGTAAAATGCCTGTTCACAAACAGCGATGGGAGCGAGGGCGGAGTCTGGTAGGTTTCCCAACATCTTCAGCAAGTCTAATACGCCCAGCGCCGCGCCCACGGGTAGTGACGATACAGGGGAGAGGAAAAACATCCAGGCTCCCGTGAGCTGCTGGGTGAGTCAGACTGGTGCAGCCAGCCAGCCACTGCACCTCTAGTGTGAGACGTCTGCAGAGGGCAGGGTTCCCGCTCCGAGGCAAATGTCAAATTCCCAGACTTTTCCCAAACGTTCACTGACTACAAATCTCTAAATTTCCATTACCTATATTGAATGGAGACAATGTCTTTATCAGAGACACTGTAAATCTATGTGGTATTTCATAGCTGCTATGCATGTAAACATTCTGACCAATGATTTTAAGATTTGTTGAGACAAACATTTGGAATGGCAACTTCAATGTTAACATGCTGCAAAACAACACGTTACAAACAAAATTCCCTGATGTTCCATGAGTTTACCCAAAAAGTGAACCACATTCCCTGATGTTCCATGTCTGAAATAGGAGTATTTCAAATTCCATGATCAGTGGGAACTCTGAAAAGGAGGAAGAGTTACCCCATCTTTCTTGTCCCGCTCCAAGGCGCCGTGAAGGAAGTCTCTGGACACCTCCTCGTTCTCATCTAGCCACATGACGACAAATGGCTCGAACCAGCTGAATCCAGGACAGAAGAGCAACGGAGAACATTGGCGATTTTAATATAAATATGTTCTGAGCAGGATTCTAGGCGTTAAAGGCCAACTTACGCAGGGTACTCCGGAACGTGTTTCTGGAAGGTGGCCAGCTCTTTGCAGTACTCGTTGTAGAGCCACTTCACTTTGAAGTGCAAGTTCATATAATCTGCACTCTTACACAGGCGATGCTTCTCGTGCTCTGGAACCATGGCAGTGTGCTCAGAGTTAACGCTATCACTCAATCTACCACGTTCAGTCACTTTACAGTTCAGATCGTTTTGGCTACACTGATAGACGGGTTTCACTGTGACCTGGAATTCACATGTTCCTTGTTTACATGCTAGATGTGAAGAAAGGATTCACATACTATAGGTAGAGCTTTCCAGATCACAGAGAAAAAGCTCTGCCTAGTTTCAGATCAGGCAGAATTGACTATCGCTCCTTGACACCAGAATATATAAACAGAACTTAAAATGGAAAGGCTTCCATATTACCTCAATCAGTGATGCATGCATCAAACTAAAAATGGACATTTCTATATGAAAAACTGACAGTGAAGTACACAAAATCAACGTTACTGGCACTTACCCTCCATGGCATATTTCATGTCCTGTGCAAACATATTCCACATGACTTCTGCGCTGATCTTTCCCACATTCAATTCCTGAGGGAACCTAGAGAAACGGCACAAAGCTCAGAGTTACTCTGTAACCAAGTTTAACCTCTGTTTAACAAGAGAGCTCAGCCACAATGTAAGGACCGGCTTGAAGGTTTCCCTACATTGACTCAAACGTTGCTTATGAAATATGCACGTGCGTGCACGAGGGAGGTAAAGCAAAGCCATGAACCACTTCAGTGCACGAGGGGTCACGGGTCAAAAACAACACAAATGCTGTCTGCATTTGGTACATTATATCACAAGCTAACGTCACATGCTAGCAATAAACGGTGGGTGAAGACTCACTGGTTGAGGCAGGGAGTGTAGGAGTTCTTGTCCTCTTCTATGATGGAGACGATGAGCGTAATGAGTTTGGACCAGAAGTCCAGATTTTTGATGTTAGGACCCTGTTCATCTGGAGGAACGGCCTTAGACTGGACACAGATTATAGACTATCAATATTATATGATATATTCACGTGTTGCTATTGTGTAAGTCTGTTGAGTATGGAACCTGTTAACAAATATTACTAGTAGTGTATTACTATATATGTAAATCAATAGGATCTTTATGTAATTCAACACAAAAAGCGGAAAAACTGATGACATCTTCATTTTCAGAACTGATAGAAAAACAAATATGCATCTAGTTCAGAGCAGGACACAAATACCCTAAGGCTTACAGGGTCTGTCTGGTATTCTCGGTTGTAAAGGTCATGGCAGTTGTTAAAGATGTACTCGTAGGTGGAGTTCAAACAGGCTTTTACACAGTCCTTTACCACCTGGCTAGCTCTGGGAGGGCTTTGGAGCTCCTGGACCTGAATATTTGGAAACAGCACACATTTTTTAGTAAAAAAAACATAAACCATGTCATTTTACTATGGGTTATATCGATGCTTAACATTAACTATTAAGATGCTCAAGGCTCACAATGTCTTGTTGACACGCAAATACACAGGTTTGAATAGGGTAATGTTAGGCTGATTGTGCCTGGGGAGGCCATTCCACCAGAATGTGTCTAGAAGTGCCCGCTATAGAAAGCAAAATGACAGGCCTATCTTTCCTTTAATGTACCTTCATCCTGAAGAAGGTGATGCTGGTTAGAAGGTCCACAGTGGACTTGAGGTCCTGGAGCCGTTCAGGACTACTGGCTGGGAAGTTATTCTGAAAAGACCAGGGAAAAGCACAAAACAGTTTAGTGTACTGTAGGTTCTATCATTCATCATCGAAACTATACTGAGAATGTAACATTATTCCCTTAATTAATGTACACATTTATAGCAAAAACAAATAGGCCCAACACAAGAGGCTTGATTTAAAACATGAAAATAAGCCAGAGCTTTACTAATACTAATAAAGAATAAAGTTATTGGTACCCGGTACATGGACAGATCAATCCTGAGTGAGTTGTGCAGCTGGTCTAGAAGTTTCACGAACCTCTCCTTCTATTAGAGAGCAGAGAAAGGTAAGAAAAATTGATAATTTGATTAAGTAAACCCAGGACCTGTTCTGACGTCTGGTTGGATCTTGAAATGAAGGTTGGGACAGTTACCCTGGCTAACAAACTGTGTCATGTGTTTCCCCAGGGGTCATTTGTGTTTTTGAAAGCAAAGAACACAATTAAGACCATAGCTTTATCTTCAAGTTATACAGTACTTAAGGTCTAGCAGTATCTTGAAATGCAATTTCATGTTAGTTAATCGTGTTACAAAATGTCACATTGGTCATTGTTAAATGTACAGTATACTGTATATAGATGAAACCTGCCTCCAATCCCAATGAAATCCATTGGTTGAGAGGCCCTCGTATTTAGATGTGAATCCATATGTGTATGCACATTGACATAACTATACACCCGCCAAGGTAGCATTTCTGATAATGGGGACCTGCATAAACTTCATAATATTTATGTGAAGGAGATCGTCCGTCCTCATCAGGGAATCGAACCCCGATCTCCCACGCAGAGAGCGCACGCTCCTACACGGCAGGCCAAAAACCCATGGGCTCTGGCCTGCGTCGCCAGAGCGTCCTATGAGGTGTCGGAGAGTGAGGATTAACACCGCACAGCTACCTGCTGGCCACCGTTACATTTACAATACAGTATGGCACAATACGATAGATCTGATAAGTGTTTCTGAACCCAATTAGTCGTATTACTGTACATACAATTGTACATTAGGCTAATGACCTTTCAACACATGCGTATACCATTTGATGAACTCCAGGTCTATGTAATGACCCATGACACGTGGCATGCCATGTGATTAATGGCTGCCATACTCACACCAAAGTTGGAAGCAGCGAATCTGTCTGAGGCAGAGACATTGTTGGAGGACTGGGTGGTGTGGGCGTAGTAGGCGTTGATGTTGGCCAACAGTGTGCTCATCACAGCCGGCACACCAGGGCACATGTACTTCGACGACAGGCAGGCAAAGTGGCTGTTGTGGGGCAGGGTTACAACATTAGCATTCTATGTTTACAGTTTACCTTTTTTAAGATGTATAACAGACGTTTGAACATACATGCATGTCTGTTTTGTCATATCTAGATACCATAATTCCAATCTTTTGTTTCTGTTCTGTTTAATTATTATTTTTAAATGCCCTAACTTGATTGGCTACAAACATGGGAGTGGGAGGATATGATCCATAATCCAGAAATTAATAACTGTTTCAACAGCTGGAATAAAAAGCGTAATTACCATAATCTATTGTTAGCGATATAAAAAGACACTGACGTCATAGCCTGGTAGATGGACTCCACTCCGTAGCGCATGGCGAACTCGTCCACTATCTCCTGCGGCGTCTCCTCGAAGTACACCTTCCATGCGTCGTCTCCCTTGGCGTCGGGGATCTTCACCACGCCTCCGTTCTGCTCCTCCGTGGTGTACTGGAACAGGTGCTGAGTGTGGGGCAACACAGGGTCAGCGCTCGCTCTGTGTGTGTGTGCGTGTGCGTGTGTGTTTGCTTGCGTGCGTGTGCGTGCGTGCGTGCATGTGTAGCGACTTCTGGCTTTTATAAGCCACTGGGATGCTGAGAAAGGTTAGTCAAAATCTGTGAGTAATCTTGTTCCACATCGGGTTAGGGCTGGGCGATATGGACCAAAAATCATATCCCGATATTTTTAGGTTGAATACCGATACACGATATATATAGATACTTTCTATAAAGTGGGCTAAATGTTCAGGCAAGGAGAAAAAACTGAAATTCTTTTTTTTTTTTTTTTTTAATTAATTGTAGTTGTACATGGTTAAATCCATAGCAGAGAGGCTGTGAATATTGCAGCTATATTTGTTTTTGATTACCGGTACCTTTTAATACTAGCTGGCTACCTGTATCTGTTTGTCAGAAACGGAAATTCAAGATCTGCTCTCTCATCGGCTACTCTGAAAAGAGGTGCGCTTCAAATGCTCACTCCATGTCAACTTGTGTTAGTAGGCAGACATATGTGAGCTTTCTCTGGTGTCTCTGCCCCTTTGACACTCTGAACGCACTAAATCACTCGCTCCTGACTCCACTCCTCAGGCCAAGTGCAGGCATGGAGGGAGAGATGAACAAATCGAAAAAGTCATGAATAAACACATAATATAACTATATCAATATAAACAATATTGTCTAATTTTATATCTCTTTTGAAAATATACCGATATAAATTATATATCAGTATATCGCCCAGCCCTACATCGGGTAAGTATGTATCGTCCATTTCAAAGTAACAAAACAAAACGTCATACAGTTGTACATGCTGAGGGTGATGTATATGCTAAAAGTGAATATGGATCCTGCCGTTGCAGTGGTTAGTAGGCAACAGAAAATGTGAGAACCCAAAACTCACCCCCTCTCTCTCCCCACATGCAAGTAAACAACACATAATGCAAAACATTAACAAAACACACATGGCTCCTACAACGTGTGTGTGTGTGCATTGCTAACAGGCTGTCACACTGACCTCATGCAGACAGGTGTACTGGACGTGGTAGGGAGCTACCGTCTCCTCTCCTTTGATCTCCACACTGATGTGCATGCGAATGGCCCCGGACACAGCGGACTTGTCTGTTCGTTTGTCTATGACAGGGGAAGAGCATTGGCTCAACGGACCACGACAACCTCTGATCCAATGGGTCTACTGTCGAGTTTCATTAACTTTAAAGGGCAGAGTCCTCACTGGGGATTAGTCTTGTAGTTGAGGTTTTAGTGAGTTAAACAGTTATTTGGGTTGAAACTGGAAAACTTGCTCCCTGTATTGCATCCCCCTCTGCTCCTCCTGAATGAACTCACCCAGGTTGTACCAGACGTCCATCTCCCCGCTGAGCGTGCGGACCTCAATAATGGTCTGGCCCAGAAAGTCGTCGCTCTCCCGCTTGAACCTCTGCTTGACGCGAGACTTGATGTCGTCGTCCTCATCCCAAACACGCACCTTTATGCGGTCAGAGGAGTTGTGGCATTCGCTGGACACAGACAACGGAGGGATTGGTGGAAACATCGGTGCTGGCACAGTACTCCTGTGATACTCCTGTTACTGTAATGCTACAGTACATTTGACAGACCACGCATAATTAACTAACTGACTAAATGTATTTCTACTGTGTCTTTATTGCATTACCTATTATTCAAAGTATTATTGCTAAATAATGTTTGCCTATCAACACTTATTACATCTTAACCGTCCTGGGGGGGGTGGATTCCTCCCTCTGTGGTCCCTTCCCAAGGTTTCTTCCCTTTTTTCCCTATGGTGTATTTAATGGAAGATGTTCCTTGCCCAGGGGAAGGAGCAGGTTAAGAGGGTGTCGTTTGTTTCCAAGTGGAATGTCGGCTGTAAAGCCCTTTTTAGACTGCAATGTGATTAAGGGCTATACAAATAAACTTGACTTGACTTGGCACAGCAGAAGCATTATGTCGTTTTTATTTTGTAACTTAATTTTGATGTTTACACTCTTTTATTTCTGCAATAAAATCTATTGTTTTGCCTCACAAACCAAAACAAAGTACACACTTTCCATTACACTAACATAAAACACAATGCAGTAGTCAAATAGAGTTTAACTCACAAGTGGAAGTTCTCTTCCCAGACTGGATTGAGGTTTCCATAGATGGTCTTGGTTCTCTTCTTGGTCTTCCCCACTTGGACAGTCACGTATGGGTCACTGGAGCCTGTCTTGTCTTTGGCTTGCAGTCCCTGAGCACACACCACTGTGGGCGAGAAAGATATAAGCTAAGGTCTTCTAAAAGCTTTGTTAGGATCTACTCTATGACTAGACACTTAAAATGAACCTTAATGCAGCTCGCCCTCCATTTACAATGATGACGTGGCATCTGTCGGGCTCTGTTCTGTGTGTTGTATCGTAGCTTAGCGTAATCTACGGGACAGAGTAGGGGGCTTACATAGGATACCTTTAACGCCTTACCGGTGATGCTGATCTTGGCGGACCATTTGGACGTCCCGTCCAGCACGCTCTGCTTGATCTGTTTCATGTGCGTGCCGTGCGTGGATTTGTCGAGCGCGAACACCTCCTGGATCAGCTCGAAGATCTCCGGCTTGTTCCTCTCGCGGATCTTCATGCGATCCTTCAGCACCATGATGATGTTTTGGGTTCGATCCTCAGCCCCGTGCTTGGAGCTCTTCTCCGCAGCCCCTGGTTAGACAAGGAAGGTGGTGAGGTAGCTTCACTCAAATCTGGAAGGCCAGGGACTACAATTGTGAAATCAATATACATAATTATATCCATCTGTGTATTTATCTATCTATAATGTTCTTCCTTCTGTGATCTATCCATCATTCTATTTTTCTTTCTGTCTTTTCTTCAATCCTATCCAACCATCCATCTTCTTGTTTGTTTTTATCCATTTCTCTATCCAACCACACATCAATCCATCTTTCTCTCTTTCTTTCTTTTGAGCCACCTCTCTCCCTCCCTCCCTCTCTCTCTCTCTCTCTCTCTCTCTCTCTCTCTCTCTCTCTCTCTCTCTCTCTCTCTCTC
>JAODUK010085496.1:0-14974 GCA_027564635.1 Typhlichthys eigenmanni
GAGTTCCTCATGGATAGCTGAGCTTCTCACCCTATCTCTAAGGGAGACGCCAGCCACCCTCCTGAGGAAACCCATTTCGGCTGCTTGTACCCGAGATCTTGTTCTTTTGGTCATGACCCTCCCTTCATGACCATAGGTGAGGGTAGGAACAAAAATTGCCCGATAGATCGAGAGCTTTGCCTTCCAGCTCAGCTCTCTCTTCGTCACCACGGTGCAATAAAGCGATATCAATAACACTCCTGCTGTTCCAATTCTCTGGCCAATCTCCCGCTCCATAGTCCCCTCACTCGCGAACAAGACCCCGGGGTACTTAAACTCCTACACTTGGGGTAAGGACTCAATCCCCACCTGGAGTAGGCACTCCATTGGTTTCCGGCTGAGAACCATGGCCTCAGATTTAGGGGGGCAAATCCTCATCCCTTTATAAAAATATAGAAGTTGTATTTGATTACGCGCACATTGATTGATTGATTGATTGATTGATTGATTTGCACATTAAAGAGGTTATAAGAATTTAATTTTTCCATCTTCACAACATTACAAAGATTTGGCCGATGTTATCTTTGACAGATGCAGAGACTTTAATTAATGCGTTTGTATCATCGCGTCTAGATTACAGTAATGGCTCACTCTCTGGCCTTCCAAGAAAGAGTACTAAAATTCTTCAGATGGTACAGAATGCTGCTGCCAGAATCTTGACTAGAACTAGAAAATGTGATCACCTAATTCCAATCCTTGCTAATCTCTATACCAATTTATCTAAGATGTGATTTGAAGATTCTTTATTTACCTATTAAGCAGTTAATGGATTGGAACCTTCCCATTTATCTGACCTAGTGATACCATATGTTCCATCCTGAACAACACAAAATGCAGGCTTGTTGTTTTTGTGTTTCTGGCCCCTCTTTCTCTTTTTCTTTCTCTGTGGTGAATAGGAGATTCTGAGCGATCCTGGAGGCGCTGTGGATGATGCGGCTCCGGCCTGGTGATGTCATCGCGGGAAGATGCTGCCACGGTCACGGACGATGTGTCGATGGCGGTGGCTATCATTCCCACAGCTAAGTCTTCTGTGTTGGGAGATAGTTCTATATGCAGAGCCAATGGATGTGTGGTGAATGGGACAACCGGTCATAAACCTGGATGGTACAGCTGGTCGTCTCCTGCTCAGTAAGGGAGTGTTGTCAAGGGCAGATACTGCCATGGTCTTGGACAATGTGTGGATGGTGGCGGCTGCCTTGACCGCGTCGAAGTGTCCTACCCAATGGTTGCTGAGCAGACCTGGTCATGTCTAGTACAAGGACACATCCTCAGACCTGGGACAAATTTCCTGTGGCTTCTAGCAATACTACACTTGACGGACCACTCGTCATTTACTTAATTTACATAATGTATTACACTTTTGCAATGTGTTTTTTGTGTTTTGTGTCTTGTGTCTTTTATTTAATTCACAATGTGATACATTTAGTTCAATGTATAATTGCACATTCTTGTTGGCCTGTCGACACCTACTATATGGCAAACTAACCATCCTGGAGGGGTGGATTCCTCCCTCTGTGGTAATTTCCCAAGATTTCTACCCTTTTTCTCCTTATGGTTTTTAATTAATGGAGGTTGTTCCTTGCCCAGGGGAAGGAGCATGTTAAAGGAGTGTTTGTTTCCATGTGAAATATGGGTTGTACAGCCCTGTGAGACTGCCACGTGATCAAGGGCTATATAAATAAACTTGACTTGACTCCTTTGGGTGGTAGATGGCATGCAGAGTCACAGACAGGTCGGCCGCCCTGCCAGAGACTAAAGAAAATAACGTAACAAAGGAACAAAACCAGACAAACACTGCTAAACAACTCTAAACTACTGTAGTGTTTACCAGGGCAAAGCACTGCTCACGTGCCATTTCTGACAGCTACTGAAGATTCCATTGGTATTATTTCATGGCAGCAAAATGTTAAACCTAGCAAACAACTTCCAAAGATTCCATTGTCGAGTTGGAACGCCTTTTATCCTGCTATCCTGGATTTGGGCACACCCGTAGCTACTGAAATGTGCTGCTGTAGGTGTACAATATTGGCTAAAACATACTGTATGCGCACTGAAAACACTATAGGTATAATATAATACTGATTTCAGCCATGCAAAAACACATGTGCTTCATTCAAGCCTATAGTCAGACCTGTCCCCCTGTGTGAGTACAATAACAAGTGCTAATGAACAGGATGGTTAGGCATCTTACTCGAGGTTGCTTACAGAACAGGCTTGTTAAGAATCGAACTCGCCACCTTCCATGTAGGAGTGGACCACCCTACTAGACTATCACACTGAGAGGAGGACATTCAGGGTGATAGATTAGACATTTTTATTCATGCCACACGTTTGAATTAAAATCCATACGTCTTCCGCTACACTGCACATTGCATTGACCCAAATCAACCTAATGTCCTGAAGATGTGTTTCATTATAAATATTCTTGTAGCAATTTTTCTATCAGCTTTAACAGTTTAAGAAATAACTCTGTGTGGGTGAACGCAACGTTACCGCAAAGCTGAAAGCTGCTCAGCTTTCACAATGTCCAGTTAAGTCTAATGATGACCACCGAGCAGGGATAGAATGTTACAGCAAGCATCTCCATCTCTAAAAGCCGTGAATCATTGACTCCCGACACGAGAAAGGGCTATTTTCAGAGGAACTCGGGGGGTGGGTGGTGGGGAGGGGACTTGATATTCCTCTTCTGGTTATTGAATAATTTACAGGCCTTGCCTGGGTACTCATTAACGCACAACAGTAGGGAGACAACTGAGGAGGAGAGGAGAGATGGATGGATGGATGGATGGGATGGGAGGAAAGGAGAGGAGAGGGTGCTGTCAGAAGGAAGGCTGAGAGTGAATACAGTCAGTCAAAGGTGCGGAGAGGGAAAGAGAGCAGAGGGAGGTGGTTAGACGTGGCAGGGAGACAAGAAGGGTGGACAATCCTGATATAACAAGGGAGATGAAATGCTTTCTGCCCATGTAGGGTATAGGGTATGAGGGAGGGAGGCGGGGGGGGGGGGGGGCCGACACACACACACACACACCCTTCTCCTATGTCTTCGTTGAACTTGGGATGTGTGGAACAGGCTGAGGGAGTTTGGTAGAACTTGAGTGATGGCATATGTGAGGTGTGGCTTGCTCTTTGAATTAGACAAGATAGAGACACAGACAAGACTGAAGCAAAGACACACGGAGAGAAAAATAATGGAGTGATATAAGAAGACAAATGGGTTAATAATGAGTCAACAGACAGACATATATAGACAGATGTAGATAGATAGATAGATAGATAGATAGATAGATAGATAGATAGATAGATAGATAGATAGATAGATAGATAGATTAAATGTGTTTGGTGGGGGAGGGTTGCCAGACAAAAGATTTGTATCTGAAAGTTGACAATTGTGATATCCCATGATCCTCTCCGGTCTGTGACATCACTATGTTCCGCATGAAACAAACAATGCTAAGGGATCGAGGGGACTAAACTGTAAAACATGAAGCGCATGCACCTCTCCAATCCTCTGATGCGCAGGCTGTCTGTCGCACAAACACCTTTGTACTTCAACAGCTTCCTATAAACTGGCAAGCATCCTGAATCACACATATGTCAGGAATGCAGCATTTATTGTCATAGATTCTCTAGGAATCCTTTAGCAAACACTGCCCCTTTTACTCTTAACGTCCATACAGTCTTGATATATAGATTCCACCAATGTTTGACATACAGTATACTGTATACTGTACAGAGCACACACACAAACACACTGTAAGAAACAACAATAAACGCCTCATCTTCCACCCCTGTCTGTCTGTTTCCCTGAATATTTCATAAACGCCAAACAGCAGATGTTTTCGTAAAGCGCATCAATATTTGATGCTGTTTCTGTCTCCTATTGTGATATTTCGTATCCCGGCCACGTTTGACAGTGCCACTCATGTTGTCTTAACAGTCACAGTGTTTGTGTCGGTGATGAGGAATAGCGTATGAACAGCGAGCTGCTCACGCATTCATGGGGAAAACAAATCATAACATTGTGAGAATTATAGCAGCATGATCGGTGTGCCTGTTTGCAGGTGGCTAATTAGCGGGGCTGCTGTGTTTTCACAATCATTCATTCCTGCACGTCATATTTGTCAAAAACGTTCTTTTGACTATACTCTAACTGTGTTGATTAATTACATCAGGAATTACAGCCGATGTTCCATATAGAAAACCATTTGCATATTACACAAATAGGCAAGCTCCCCAGATGCATAAATCTCCAGTTGGTGCATGCGCCAGGCCTCTGTGCCAACACCGACTTTGAAATGTATAATCAAATGTCAACCTATTCACATTGTGTCCATCTGCCTGGGCATGGTGCAAGCACTATGGTACATTTGTCCATGCTGTCACATATGCTCTGGCACATTCTCAATCCACTCACTTGAATTAATTTGGATTAATTCAAGGGGAAAAAACACAACAATCTAATCTCATAGATTCATCCTCTGCAGCTAGAGTACCACAGTTCCCTGGGAAGGCCATACTCCCCTGGCATGTACAGTAGTGTAGCGGTACTACAGTATATAGAATATGGAATAAGGAGTTTTCCTCCTCTAAGAGGGTCCATTTGAGATCACTTAAGGAACTGTTTGGTTAGAGAGTGGTTGTAGGGCATGTATGAAGCAGCTGTCTTCGGTGTCAGAAGTGTAGTAGGTCTAGGTAAGTATAGAGTATAACATAATTATCACCCTATAGGATCACGGGTGCCTTGTATATGATTCATTTGTTGACACTCGGTTATGCTTGGTTATGCGATATGAGCCACGTTCTATGGGAAAGCATTTACATTCTTTGGAAAGGTAATTGTATGAATATGGATTGCATTATTAGTGAAATGGCACAACAGACATAAAAGCGATGTTTGAGCATTCATGCTTGCTAAAATATGTGGCCTTTCCTCTCCTCTATTTCTCCAGGGAGGAGCAGTTACAGGCACCTTCACGTAAGAGGTTATTGCTGCTGAGCCTGAAGGAAGAGCTGAGACTGCATAGTAGAATGTGGCAGAAACAAAATGGCTTCTCTCCACGATTTACTTACAGAACATCTAGCTTCAGGTACATAGTGGAATATTAGCATCCTCGTAGTGGTGAGGGTGCGTGTTTTGCCCGTTAGGAAGACAGAATTTCCCTACTGTGATTCCCAGGCCTTTGGTCATATTGTCGGTGGGGTATGTTTCTCCTCCTGCTAGTTTCTGTCTCTTATAGTGAATTCAAGTTGTTGAAAATCATAACAATTACATTCTTCTCAATATGTAAATAAATGGCAAACATTACTCTGCGCTCTATGCCAAAGACGTATGTCGATCAAACGAGAAATGGACAAAACCACGCCCCGAGCCCAAGATGAGCATATACCTTCCCCAGATGTACTAGTGCATTAAGGCTGCTGCACCAAATGCGTGGCTTCGCGCAACGCAGATGAGCACTCGGGCTGTTCCAAGCATACAGTACTTCACAAAGACCCAGTGGCTATTTCTGTATACAAAAAAAGAAATTTGCGATATTTCTTATTAGGATTTTTATGTGCACAGAATTTCACTGCACAGAATTTATTTTGTATACACCTAGAACACTCATGCAGCATAAGAGTCCACTTTTTTGGGGGGTCTGGTGCCGGAATCCTTATTTAAAGAGATTTAAGCCTGGAATGAAGCCATCCAGCTACGAGAGTTATCGTGACCATAAACAATGTAATTTGGAGCAAAAAAACATTTAATAAAAACAGAAAAAAGGCAAATGTACAAGACTGTGTGCATAACATTGTAATAGTGAAGGAACTGAGCATCCCACAACCCGTTGCGATTCCCAGAAAATGCATATTATTCCTTGGTTCTTCTAAATTAGTTATCAGATTGTGTATATTATACCATTACAATTGTAATGATATTTACGTCACACACACAGTCTACGGACCTCCGCGATCTGCGGAAATTATGCCTTCTGCCTTTAGTGATTAGCACAGTGGTCTTGGGTGTAGCTGGGGTGTGTAGGATGTGTGTGTACTAGATGCCTATTTCTGTTGCTGTGCAAAGGTCAGAAATGCCTAGTTGGCATTCTTTTAGCCTGATCGATGAAGCCATATTAAAACAAAAGCAATATAGCCCACTGTATATAGCAAAATGTACATGTCATGTCAGTCTGTAGGCTATGTGCATTTATCTATAGAGTAGAGGTTTATTAAAATAGTTACATTGTCCTACTATATCTGTCTGATTCAACTATAAAGACCATATCAACTATAAAGACCAGATCAACTTTTTATTACAAACTGGTGAACAGCAACAACGATGTAGACTAGAATACACTCCTAACTACACTTTTCTTCAGCGGGCAAACCGACATTAGGCTGGCTCTTTCTCTGTGAATACAGAACACACTATAAACTGTAACAGCTTTGTAGACTAGGCTACACATTCTCAAAATCATAGAAAATGAGTTCGCAGGACTTTCTCAAAAAGTTACTACTAATTTTTGTATACAGTGCCACCTTTTGTTTTGGAGAATATCGCTCCGACATAAATTCCAGGTCGTGTGGAGTATGTAGTGCTCGAGGCCGCGCGCCACCTGACACGTCAAGTGTGTTGAGGCCTTTAGTGATTAGCACAGATATAGTGTGTGTAGCTGGCAGAGCATGTGAGCGGAGTGGAGCCGGAGCGAGCGGGCGGATTATGAACAGAGCGCAGAGTCTGCATTTTTAGGACGGAGCGTTGCCCTATGTTCCGCTCCAATTTCGCTCCTCTCACACCATGAGTCTGAAGCATGCTCAAGCCTAACCCAGAAGAATCCATCTGTCTTGCACAGTGATCCACATTAGACTATTTTACAGCTCATTAATAGAGTTCACCAAGCACACCAAAAGGAAAATGAGAAGTCTTACAGGTGTGGCCTACTAATAATATAAAACTAACAATGATAAAAAAAGAATGTGGTGACATCGTTTCAGTCAGTAAAGATTCATTTTGGAATCTAAAAAGACACATCTCTCGAAAACACAAAAGTGTGCTACGTGAACATGCTGGGAAGAAAGCAACTTGTAACAAAAGTGTAAAGAAAATATAGCCTGCGCAAAAGTTCAGTTATCCGAATTTTTGCCTAATAGTTAATTTACTTTTAAAATTTTGATGTACGTGATGTATAATTTATATAATTAGGTCCATTGATGCGTTTCATTTTACAGGACTTTTTGTGTATATTCCTTCTATAGGCTAGGTAGGCCTAATTTGTAATTTGAAATTAAACATTTCTATTTGATTTTATTTGATTTGAAATGTTGTCATTGCTCTTTAGTTCTTTGGGAGGTAAGGCGGTGGTTTAAGATAAAAGTGAAATACATGCATATTTGTTGTCCTTTTTTGGAGCAAGCTGTGGGGTGGGGTGGGGGGGTCGATTTGACTGGAGCGCGATGCAAACTGTGCTGATCGCTGATCGATAATGAGCGGACCGACCAGATGTGGCTTTTAGCGGGGGGAGCGGAGGGGTGAACAGCTCCGTGAGCAAGGAGCTGAGATTCTCACCGCTCCACTCAGGTCATGCTCTGGTAGCTGGGGTGTGCAGGGTGTGTGTGGAAGGCTGCAGGCCGGAAATCAATATTTCTGAGTGTGTTCCTAACTTCCAATCTAAATGTGTCTCGGTGCATCTGTTAAGGAAAACATGGACGCCCGCAGCAAACTGATGTTTATATGGCAAGTCTCTAAACTTCACAAGCATGCAGGACAAATAGCTTATGAAAGGACAGTGCTATTTGTGAAGAGAAGAGATGGGAGAAATAGGCTGGTACGCTACGTACGTAAACCAGTGGTGGGGAACCCGTTCCCTAGGTGTAGCACAGGACATTATAAATATATCTCCATCACAGGCAGAGAAAATGAAGAAGAGAGATGTTGTCTTAGTAGAATAGCCTACAAAACAGCACATTGTGCCTTCAGAAGTGAATGCTGATTTTGCTAAAAATTTCATAACAAAAACTTTCCGAAAGGAAGTTGAGTTTCCAAATAATAAATGATTCAGCCGACTCACAGCTGCAAGTCTGTCCCTACAGAATCACAAACTGTACAGTTGAACTAACAGCAGCATGTGAATACATCAGTGTGGCACCGACATAAGGCAGTACATAATTGGAAGAAAAAGTATGCTGAGTTGATTCCAGTAAGCGACTGTATCATAACCTTTCATTAGTCGAAGATGTCGATTTCTCCCGCAATATGCTGAGAGAGACCTGTACATAACTGATAGTGTTTATCCAGTAGCATCTGTGGGAGCAGGCCTTCAGGGAAATGCGATCATGCAGATCTATATATAAAAAAGCATCAACCCATCCTCAGTAGGTACATTCACTGACATTTCCATTCATCACTAGTTGCAGCACTTTGTTTTCATCCGCTGGTTTTGACCGCCTAAACTAGTGTGTTTTTCAATGTTCAGAGAAGAAGATGATCTCAGCAGAACTGTGAGGTCATGCTGACAAGATCGTACTAGAGCTCTAAACTAGAGGTCTGAAACTCTAAGTGGGATTCATGCTGTAGGCCGCCTTCACTTACGTTCATCAGCTGACTAGCCTATGTACGGGTATTGTATTTCAAGACAGCCAGTGCAGTGGTTTCTTGTTGGTTGTAATTGAGGCTTGACTATATGGCAGGGCACACTTAGTGATGAACTTCTCCACAAAAGCAAGAAAAACATAAATACTTCAGTGCAAGTTAGCTTTAGTGTCTTGCAGGGCCAGATGTTATTACAGCACTGTACATGACATACTGTAAGTACATGTCTAGGGACATAAGTACATGTCTAGGGACATTCTTTTACAAATTTGACTAACAGAGTGGGAAAAATGGGTGCCGCTTTGGGAAACCATTTGCTGCCTTGCCAAACAGATCCACCCCTAATGGTGCTTATCCCTGCAGTTGAGCTCCTCCAGTCTGTACACATTTAACATCCAAACTGGGCCAACAATAAATAAATAGCAACGACTTGCAAGCAGATGCTATAAAACTTGTCTCAAACTGTACATGTTTTACATTATAGTATAACATGTGAAAGAACACGTATTTGCTCCAAACTCTCTAGTGGGAAATCTTTGTTCTCGCTGTGGTCTATTTATTAATCAAAGTACTTCAAGTGGGAACAATCAACCAACCATACTGTAACTACTGCAACTACTTGATGTAATTCTGTCAGAAATGTATCTGGAGGTGGAGAAGATCAGATCAGATCCCCAAGGCAACTGAATTCCACCAAAATGCTTTCTGTGAAAGATGTCCACTCAGCACATCTCTCCGTACAGAGCGGCGTGCATCGTTTAAAAGCAACGGGCGGCATGGTAACGAGAGCACTGAGGGGTCAATACACCATCATGTGTTATGAGTGCCCTTGTGGGTGTAAAACAGAGGGTTGCTCTTTGTCTCCAAGCAGCAGCAGGAAAGGCTGCTGTCTCACAGCAGGGGTTCTGCTGCCTGCCATTCCAGCTTTGCTCCCTCTCCTCTCCTCCTCTCCTCTCCTCTCCTGCCTGCCAGTCTGACACCCAAAGTGGCGCTAATTGGCATGTGCTCTGACAGCTATCCGATGTGCCTCCCAAACTTTTAATGACACGCCTTACACCCTGCAGCATTCACAGTCTTCCCTGCTACTACAGAACCCCCCCCCCCCACCCAGACACACTGCTGTTGCACCCTCACTCTGTACTCCAGCCTTCTCTCTCGTCTCTCTCTCTCTCTCTCTCTCTACTGTATACAGTAGAGAGAGAGAGAGAGAGTAGAGAGAGAGAGAGAGGAGTTATGTGTCTCTCTAACTGCATTCACAAAGATAGACACATAAGTCTACATTACTATTGTGAAGTTTCTTATGGAGGCGCAGATAGGGGCTGTCTCATTTATCATTTATCTGTGAAATATTTGGACTGGATATACAATATTTATGTATTAGAAGAACTAAAAATACACTGTGTTTTTCAATTCAATTCTCTTTTCTTCTGATGCAGCTAAAAAGCTTCTGTCTATATATTCCTTGTTAAGGTCTTAATCCATACTTTAATGTTTTCATTCTTGCGCACAGGGGAAGACCAAATCTAATGTATCTCTCTGTAATCGTTGATCATATAGATGAGCTTACACAGTATGTCCACATATGAACACACACACAAACACACACACACAGCCAGAAGCAGAATATAAAAAACTAAAAACTGGACTAATAATCTATCTCTCTCTCTCTCTTATTCTGTCATTCTCCTGATCATATCCTGCCTTTGCCTTTATCTATTTTTTCCAAGCTTCCACAATCTCACTACCTGGTACATTGAGGTACCATGTGCCCTGCTCTGTAAGTCAAACACGTTGCCTTTCCACGCAGACTGGAAGAGCAACTTCACTTTGTAGTCACTATTCTACTCCGAACACCAAGAACTCGTTTCTGGCGACAGCGTTGTGTAATTAGGGAAAGGCGGCTAATGCAGACCCTTTTTATACGTGCTGCCTTCCCATGGGCAATACAACGGGAAACGGCCTGTCTTCTATTTACTCCTGCTGTGCTACCGCCGAACCTGCATATTAATTCAGGTGACACGATGCGGGAGGTGCAGGGGAGACAGGCAACCCAGAGTAGACAAGTGAGAGTGAGAGTGCAACTCAAGAAGTCTCCACCCATCAGTTCACCACAGGCATTTCAATTACTGCCTTCCTCTCTGAGCTCCCCTCAATTCAATCAGCTGCCAAACAAAAGGCAGCCCAACATTTTCAGCCAACAGCCCCCGCCTTTCACCTTGCGCCGGCCTTTGTAATGGACCCCCTCTGTACTGTCAGTTCCACTGAGTCCTTGAGAGGCCATGGATAATCTCAGAGCACTGCCAGTGAGGTCACCTTGCAGGCCATTTCACCGCAGCGCTAGTAAACACTGCAATGCTATATCCGTTATTAGCGCTGTTAGCTAGGGATTGTGTCTTCCGGTGTATACTAGTGTGCGCTGTCATTATTTTGAGCGTGCGGAAGGTGTGTCACTTGTCACAGGGTTTCAGGGGCTTTCGGTTTAATTCAGCATGGCTTTAGATGTGTCTGCTGCCAAATCCCACTGTGATTTACTGTCTGTGGCTTAGCTGTTATCCTACAGCGCATGCAGGTCAGCACGCTGGTTGAGCAAAAAGGCCAGTCTGCAGGAGCCAACCAGCTGCTGGGGGTTGGTGGTGAACCAGATAAGACACCAGCAGGGAATGCCACACAGCCAGATGAATTATGTTTCATACTACTGCCCGCTAACAATACAATCAAACGTATTTGATTTACGTATTAGTTGTATTCTTGGATTTGGATTGGAGGCATAATCTGTTTGTGTGTATGCATGCATGCAGTTGAAATGAATCCAGTTCATAAGCATCTATTCATGCACATTGTTGCACATTGTTGCACTATGTGTACATACGCCTGCAAATTCAGTGCACTCATTCATCTGAGGGTTATTTCAGGTTGTTACAATGTAATCTAAATGCAAAATCGCATCACGTGCACACCTACACACACACACACACACACACACACACACAGAGAGATTTTCAGCATGCATGTGCAGGAGCCCTGTTGCCACACATTCAGAATGAGTTTGATCTGACTCCAAGCAGCCAGTTGGCCTTGAGGATGGAGGTGTCCTCTACTTGTCCAACACTGAAGGCACACAGACACAAACACACACACACACACACACACACACACACACACACACACACACACACACACACACACACACATCCTTTCATATCAAACTCCATGCAGATGCCCACAGGGCTAGAACCACCATTCAGGTTAATTTCAACCTGGCTGTCGAGTGTGTTCACTGCTACAATCTCGCAGCCATCGTGTGAAGCTAGGGAACAATGAGAACTAGCAGCTATTGTAGTTTTCTATCTTCTTCTTTTAACAATGCACTGAAGATTCTCTCTCTCTTTTCTAAGAGAGCAAGCAAAACATCCTTCATGTAACCACGAGTGACCTGTAATAAGGTAAATTGGCCTGCTTTGGTCTTATTTATTTGTTCCTGTGTGTATCCCTATAATCAAGGCCATTTTGGCGAGATCAGCATTGTATTTTGTACTTGAGATGGAGCATAATGTGTTTATTTGAGATCGATTGTGAGTAGAGGTTTAATATGCACTCCCTGGAGCGAGAGGGAGCGTAGCAAAAGCCACTGGAGGAGAATGAAAACACTGATTTCCTCCGAGGAAAAACACAAGATGGGAGTGTGGTAACCCCCCCTTCCTAAAAGAAAAGACACCTAGAGAGACAGAGACAGAGAGAGAGAGAGAGAGAGAGAGAGGGGGAGAGAGAGAGAGAAGGAGGGGCAAAGATTAACCGAAGGCTGTGCGATGAATAAGCAAGTGCGAATGAGCACTTTGAGTGATGAGGTCGACAGCTCTGCAGTTCACACACGCTTCGTAGTCCCAGTCGATCCTTTATTTTTTACACCAGGCTGCAGGAATGGAGGCACACAGGCAGATGTAGACAGTGGTGGGGGGTGACAGATGGAGAAAGAGATGAGGTGAGTGAGGGAAGATAGGGAGATTAGATGAGAGCATGAGAAGAAGACAGCTCCAACCTGGGCTCCTAGATGTTTGCTCTTTGGCCAGGTGTCAGTTTGTCAAGCACCACAGAATGTCACAGAAGACTGCATGGCCAGATACGCAACGCCATTGTACGGGAGACATCAGTGCAACCTCTGATATTATTGATTACCGTAATTTCCCCGCTATTAAACGCGGTTAATACATTGATTTTGCAAACTGTTGGCAGCTCTGCGGCTAATACTTGGGTGCGGTAACATAAAATTTTTGTTCTCTCGTTGGGCTATTTTTATTTATATTTATAAGGTAATCCAGCGATATTAATTATACATCCAAAACTATAATTTTCGGCTATGGTAGTAGGACAATCTGACATGGTAGAGGGCTTTTCACATGGGAATTGGCATCCCGCTCTCCGTCCTGCCCGCCTCTCATGTGAAAGGCAAATCTACTGCAGAGTCATGGAAGTGATGCGTCTGGTATTGAGGTAACCATGAGAACATATCAGTAAACATACCATGTAGATGAACCAAAAGATAGATGTATTAACAGTCTCTAAATAAACCTAGCCTACTTTATTTATGAATTCGTATGTGGTGAATATTATATGCAGGTAATTTGTGCATTTTCTTACGTCGTTTTAAAAATAATACACATTTTAGGCTATGTCCAATAAACATATTTCGTGCATTCTCTGTCTGGTATGGTCTGGTAGACTACAGTAAAAGCTTGTGAAATGTGATTTTAAACATTTATAATTTTATGACAATCCGCTGCGCCGCCACCTCAAAAGTAAATATATTATATCCAATTGTACCTCAGAGACGGGCGGCTACAAAGCATACAGTAGTCTACTCTGTTGACAAAAAGCTACTCATAGTTTTTGTAGGCTACATTCCAATAAACAGATATAGAAAAAGGATCAGTGAGAGTATAGGCCACAGTCTATGCAGTAACATGTACAACATTAAATTAAATCCAATGAAAGCTGTCCACATGGTTATATTTAATTTTCTTTAGCACGATGCTAAGTAGTGACCGGGCGGTGCACGTTGAGCGAAGATAAATCCACAACATGTCTCTGTGCCTTGTCAAATCCACAGAGCCGCGTTTTATAGTCTGTATGAAACTTGTGCAGGAATTAGGTTTTGTGTCGCTGGTTCTGGAAAATATTCGTGATCTGATAATGCATGCAATATTCCATATTGCCGGTGTCATGACAAAAAGTGACTACCTGATAGAATGTGGCACCCGGAAGGAGACACATAATGCTGTCAGCAGCCCGGCAAATTTGAAAGATGCACAGAGAAACGGATCAGAGAGAATATAACATCTTTGAATGAACTCTACACACCAAACACACGATTCGCTTTAATCTTCTTTATTTTTAATCTGGCGAGATTATGCAGCCTACTTCTCCAAAGACCGCACAGTTGCTTTTTACCTGCAGGTAGCCTACTGACTAAATGCCTGGTACCACTACGGTACCGGGTCGGTCGCAAACTGAACTGAATTTATTTTTATTACCTACAGTACTGACTAATGGATATGCCTACTACCTGACCAACGATAGCAACCCAAACTGAACTTGGAAATAAACGAAGAACAGAAAAGGAAAATTATTTGGCCTTATTTGAGTGAAATCCAGGCAAATCCCCCTGGCAGTAATATAGACTTTGAGTAGGAAGCTGCACAAAATACACATAACTTGAGCATGTTCACGTATCTCCTGCAAGCACAGATATATATTAATTGGCGTTTTTTTTTTTGGCCATGCTGTTTGTTGGCAAGATACACCATTAGCCCAAGGGCTCTGGCGGCTGTAGCTAGAGCGTCCTTGGGGCGTCAGAGAGTGAGATTTACGTATCTTTACTGCACAGCCCTAACAGCTGGCCACTGTTATACACAATCATATGGCCCACAAGTGTTAGAGTGGCATGGACTATAATACCTCTTTTCACTGACATGCCAGTGGCAAAGATACACACACCACCCATTTTACTTAATTTCTGGTTCTGTTCATTTGAAAATATGCATAGCCATACCACTATATGTTCATATATCAGACTGTCACACCCAGGTCTAGGGGTGTGATGCGGCCTTCCTCTCACCGGTGTGCTGACATGTCGGTGCGCTATGCAGCAGTTGGAGCACCTTTCCCCTCCCCCGCTCTCGCACCTGTTTTGAGTTTAATTCCCGCACCTGTTTTGTGTTCCGTGATCTATGGAGGACCAGGACTGCCATAATAAAAAATAAATAAATAAATAAATATATAAAAGTATAAATAGATAAATAAAAGTATAAATAATTAAATAAATATAAAAATAATTGAAAAAATAATAAAATTTTTGTATTAAAAAAGGCT
>JAODUK010085497.1:2818-14974 GCA_027564635.1 Typhlichthys eigenmanni
ACTGCTTCTTTAACCTGTGATGAGTTAGGGTTCATCAAAGAAAACTACTGTGATCACTACTGTAGATAGTGTATACTGCTTCTTTAACCTGTGATGAGTTAGGGTTCATCAAAGAAAACTACTGTGATCACTACTGTAGATAGTGTATACTACTTCTTTAACCTGTGCGTTTCTTTCTGCTTTTCATTCAGGATCTTTGGCTTTGTAGCCAGGAAGTCTCAGAGTGGAACTGAAAATATTTGCCACCTCTTTGCAGAACATGACCCAGAGCAACCGGCCAGTGCAATTGTCAACTTTGTCTCTAAAGTCATGATTGGATCTCATAAGAAGTAGAAAGAAAAGACTACTCCTACTGTAGTGTCCTTGCTCTGACCTGGGCCAACACGCTGCAGACGTTGGAGATTTAAGTGCATTATAAAATACTGCCACTAGGGGGAGTTACAGGATATCTTATCTCGTCTACGTAGAGTTGTGTGAACCAAGATTTCTACTACAGATACTGTATAAATGAACAGTTGACTCTTGCTTTTTATGTATTTAAAAGTTTGGATATATTTTAATGGGAGAATTGATGTGATCAAAATGCTTCTCTTTCTCTGACCATTATTGTGTATATTTGTCAGTACATTTGCATTCTCCTAAATTGAAGATGAAATATGAAGATGAATAATTATTTCTATTAAATGTAGTAAACATGCTGGTATGTCATCATACACTTATTCATATCAAATGAATACACTTTGTTTGTTTAAAATTTTAATTTGATAATAAAAATATGTGATACAGCTAATCAAACTAATCAGGATATGTACAGTATAAAGCCAATTAGTATTCACATAAATTGTATATATACATGTGAGTTTGGTGCCACTATACAGACACGAGCAAATTTGTTTATAGATTGCTCAAAGTATTTATACTATGCAAGTTTTTATAATAATTGTCATATTTTTGTATATTAAACAATGCCATACTTTATACTAGATTTGAACTAAAACAAGACAGATATTGATGTTTAAATTTTTCACTCATCAATATTGTACAGTATTGTACACTGTGACACCTTATTAAAAAAGACTACCATATCACTGTCTGATCTGCCACTAGAGCATGATAACCTTTCATCATGAGATACTTTTAGGATCTTTGTGTGTGTGTGTGTGTGTGGGGGGGGGGTCTAAAATAATATAACTATTATTTGTCAAATGACCCATGTCACAGATGTACAGATGGAAATAGCGGTGCTCTCCCTCTCTCTCTATCTATCTCCCTGGCATACTCATAACTGTTTTACATAAACACAGCTGCATTAGTTCCTATAGGTTGTCACCCTTTATAACAAGCCTACTAACCTGTGTGTCCATGCATGTGTAGGCGTGCATGTTCGCTGGTGCACTAACGGCAGACGGATGGTGTGACTTCCCGTTTGTAGGTGGCTGTTTTATTCAGGCTCTTGGCGCATGGGACTGGGGTGCAAGCCAAGACCCCGTCTACTTGCTGCCTTGTCTGGCTATAGGAAAGGAGAGATGCAGGGATAGTCATGCAGTGTGTGTGTGTGCGTGGGGTGGGGGGGAATGACCTCACCACCATGGGGAAACTTTCCCACAGCCTGCAGACAAAGACAGCTGTCACAAGGTAAAAGGATGAGAGAACAGACATTTGCCACAGTGTAAAGGATCAGCGGAGCCTGACGTTGAGAGGTGGAGATACAAACTCAGTTATAGTAGAGATTGTAGTATGTGCTTGGCTGAAGCAGGAGAGAGAGGAGAGGCGCTTACAAGGTCACAGCCCAGGTTCCTTGAGTCATGCATGCCGCCATTTTGTCTCCGGCCCGTTTTGGACCTCCTCTTGTGCATCCTGCTGCACTTCCTGCAAGCACCTGGTGGCCCGGCGGTTTCCATAGCTACCGGCGGATGACATTGCATTCTTGGCATTGCTATCTCCAAATGGGTGTTTGTAAATCCGAGGCTCTGCTGCCTGCCACAGAGGGCCCTCAGTGTCTGATCTTGCTCTGCTTTATTTGAGTGGGCTATTTCAAGCCTTACTGAGTGGACTGCTGCTCTGGATGCACTAACACACGGGAACCACACTGGCTCTCACGCTATCCCTCACTCTATTTTTACTTGTGTGGTCTGGGGGAGAGTGCTTTTCCAACATTTGACTTGTGACCCCCACACATTAACTGCTGATGCTTTATAGCTTGCAAAGCGGGAGGGGTCACAACATATAAAAACTTTAAATGAACCAATTATTGTTTTAAACCATCTTGTCACCTGCTGCAAAGGCTCGTGTGAGTCGTATCCTACAGTGCATGCTTTCTTGTCATGGTGCCAAATTTGGCTAGCTTGATTCTGACCCCTTCTCCCCATTTAAACACACACACACACACACACACACACACACGTGTAAAAACATTATTCCGGCTGCTTTCAGTTAGTCGTCCAGCTTTAGTTTCAACAGGAATAAAGATATGCACGCAATGTGTGAAGACAATGTGGCATGTAATCTGACATCCAATTTGACAGACTTATACAAACATACACACTTGTGTGCCTCTAACCCTTTGAGTGTACGTGCTCAGCGGCACATTCACAGAAAGCAATGGCTTTTGTGGCCCGCCTCTTCAGTGCATTGTCTGCCTTATAACACACACACACACACACACACACACACACACACACACAAAGGGTTGGCTGGTTAGGTATCAGCGTCAGTCTTAATGAACCTGTCTCTTGGGGGGCGGGGCCGGGTAATAGCTCACACAAAGAGCTCCCGCAGGGCCATCGAGCCAACCAGAGGCTAACAGATTAACTTTCATTACATCAGCATCCCCACAATAAGCTTAATGAGGGAGGGATTTTGTGTGTGTGTGTGTGTGGGTGTGTGTGTGTGTGTGTGTGTGTGTGTGCGTGCGTGCGTGCATGCATGTGTTGCTCCCATGCCATTGCATCACTAATTAAACGGGGTTATTCAGTTTGTTCAGCTGTTCAGCTACACTCTCTCAGACAGACAGGTGCACACACACTTAACCCTAATACAGTATGTTAGTGTGTTTGTCAGGGCCAATTCATAGTGTCTCCATCTATTAACCCTCCACCCCTGCACACGCACGCACACAAATACACACACACATACATATTCATTCATTAGATGTGACGCAGTCCTGGTTCATATTTCAATTCAATTTTCATCTTCAGTTTCAGCTCATTCTCTCCATTCCTTCTTTTCTCACCAAGCATTTCTCATACATTGCGGTCTTTCTAGGAAAGAATGTAGTTTAGACATTTTAGGCTGGACCAAACGTTGGATCTTACTGGATCCCCAATGCTGCCAAATTAGCCAAAACCATTTAAACCTTCTGTTTTGAGAGCTCTCTGTGATTTATTGGCTAGGGCTGGGTATTGGCAAGGATCTCATGGTACATGGGTCAAGATGAGATTGTGTCACGGTATAGCGTGATACTACATATTCATTTACTGACAATCTAAAAGAAAATTCTGTTTCATGAATACTGTATAGATGATTGTTATATCCTTCATTTAGAATATCTTTACCATTGTAAATGCTGTGTTTAATTAAAAAAAAAATGTTAATGTACAGTATCAATGTTAAAACTGATTGCGGTAACAACTTGTTTGCACAGCCCTATTATTGGTCCTTTGTCTCACTATTTAAAGAGCTTGCAGATATCATTGAGAGTTTAGTACATGTTCAGAAGAAACTAGAAAGAGGTTTAATGGAAAATAGGAAGGTGCCAGGAGTTTGAAGACCAGCAGATCAGACCAACTACTTAGTAAAGAAATGGTTAAGCTGGATATATCCTGTATGTTAGGCAAGATGTACGCCCCTTCCCCCCCCCTCCCATGCACACACACACACCATTCCCATGCTATGATGTCATGTAGGGGTGTGTGGGGGGTGTTTATGGACATGTGTTGGGGGGCTGGAGGGGACAATAGTGATGGCTGATCCTTTGACCTGCTGTCACAGCCTCTTTGCGGCTGAGCGGGCCATCACCAAGTCCCCAGGGGCGGAGCCGCACTGGCTCCCTGGTATGGTGGCCAATGCTGGGGGAACACTTTACCCTGAAAGGAATGGCAGCCATCCACTTCTGTTAAGACATCCATAGGCAGCAGAGAGCAGCCAGCCGGGGGCTGTGACCTTGAGGCAGGGAGGTCAGGAGGTCAACCTGGCCTGGCTCACACTCAGAACAACACCTCCTGTGATTACATACATACAAATCCATCCCACAGATTTGTACATGGTGCATACTGTACGTGCACAAGCCCTTATATATGGTGTCTTACATGCATTTACACAGGGATATTGACACTCTTACCAGTGCACATGCACACCACACACACATACACAGTGGGCCAGTCACATCGCTACATGTTTGCCAAACCCCTCCAACATGAACGTGTATGGGCCACGGCGGTGTGCAGAGCCCAGGACACAGTTAGCAGACAGGCGTGGTCTTGTGTGTGTGTGTGTGGGGGAGACACATGGGTGAAGGTTGGGTGATTATGGCACCTAGGAGCTCCCTCCCCCCCCACCACTTGCTGGGCTGGCTGTACAGGAACAGACCAGGTCTTGTGGAGCGCCCAACAATGTCAGCGACACTCTACACTGCCGCAGTGCTGCTAATTGTTAGCTTACAATGCTCTGTGCCATTGTGCAGCACAATGGCCACTCTGAATAGTCTAACCTACTTGTATTGTCGCTAATTGGTTTCTTGAGAGGAGGAGAAAGCAGGGAGAAAAAGGAGAGCGTAATGGACTGCGGTTTCAGTGGAGTCGGCAGTAAATAGAGTTCACACAGACCTTTGTGGGGTCGAGGGTCCCAGGGTCCCCGGGTCCCAGGTAAAATGGAAGAGGTGCACCTGCACTTTCCACAAGCTGACAATGAGCTTATTCAGCAACTCTGCACAGTAGCATAGAGTCATGGGCATGCACGCACACGCACACACACGCACGCACACGCACACGCACGCACGCACAGGCCTGTGTGTGTACCACATCAGTTCCAATGATTTGAATTCATCGGCGTTTAACAAACAATGGGCTCACTTGGACAAATGTTTCAGTGTCTTTGGGAAGCGGATAAGAAAACACAAAGAAAATGTCAGCACAGCATTCAGGAGGGAGGAGAGAGATGGTTTGTACTAGACAGAGACAGGCTGATGTTGAGATAGGGCACGGCCAAGAGGTGACCCACTTACACATGTGTGTGTGTGTGTGAGTGTGAGAGAGATTGACAGTAAACCCAGCTAGTGCAGCTACTGTATGTGAATGTGCACCGACAAGTAGGTGCGTGCATGTGTGTCCATACACTTGCATGAGTAGGGATTTAGATATAAGATCTTTCATATGCTCGTGCAAGCCTGCTTTAATGCACAGGCTTACCTGGGCTGAAGCCCCAGGGCCTATGAAGACAAGGGGTCTATCATGAGCCAATGGGAAAAACATTTTCTGTCCATCACTTGATATTCATGGTTTTGGTTGCTGATTGATCCAATTTACTAGTAACCCACGTGGGAAGCATGACACAACAGCCTCAGTCATCAGAATGTAAATCATTTTGTCACGTGATCTACTGTAGGTAGCCCATCCATATGTAGCCCATTCAGCTAATGACAGAAGGTAGTGGCTGGCTAAATAGAAGTAGATGCATTTACATGGACCCTACTATTCTGATTGGAATCAGGTTAAAAGCCCAACACGATTGAAAATTCTCCATATAAACACGTCAAGAGAAAGGCCCAAAATTATTGAAATTTAATTCGGAATCAGAGGGGAAGCAGGCTATAAACCGTTCCATAACCCAATTGAAATAAGAATATCCCATAAACAGTTTTACTCGATTACTTCCTGGTTGCGTTCTTCGCAGGATACTAGCTTTTGTTTTGTGAATGCCGAATTGATTAATGTGGAGACAAGAAAGTCAGTAGGATATTCTGCACAGCCACTGAAGTCTGGAGAAACATGCGTAAGTAAGTGAATGGGAGCTATGGTGACTTAATATGGAGCCGTAATAAATCCCTCCACCAGTCACACAAATGGCCTCACTCATAGAGTGAGTTGGATTTTAGTAACAATCATGACTTTTTCTACAAAGACCAGATAGCACTTCTTAAAGGGTAATTCAATCTTCGATTAAGGACAGGCCTACGGTCAGATGCGAATGTAAAACTGGGCAGGCGATGCACGATTGCCTTGTGAAGTTCATGTCTTGTGGCGCTGAATGACGGGCAGTGCAGGTGGTGATACACAGAACTCAGATGTCCAGTTTGTAGTCAGTATGAGGTTGTCGGTCACCGTCAGACATAACTTTAGCGCAGCCGTGATGTTTTTCGTCTGAAAATGTGTAGGGGTTTGTAATTATCATTAGAAACAGTACAAAACTGTCTGGATAGACATTTCTATGGTTAGCACCGCAATCCATCCTGCCTTGCTAAGAAAAATACAGCCAATTGCACACACACATCCTTTCTGATGTTTGAGGCTGTGAATTCAGCAGTCAAAGTTTGTCTTTGTTGAACTCTGGACGAAGTGAAGATGCGATTTTGCATTAGCATAGGATTGTATTCACCTCTTCGCTCCCATTTAATGGAAGTGATTGGGAGGTGAATACTGGCTGATGTATTTAGCATGTGTGATGGTAGACCTACCCATTGCTTTCCAGTAACCTGTGCAACTTTTGTTGTCATACTTAAAAAACAATGTAAGAATAGCTGTCTTCTGAGAGAAACACATAGCTTACTGTTGCACTGCATAGACGTGGTTATTATACATTCGTATAGCTTTTATTTTGACTATATGAAACCTCTCAGTCCCAGGGCCTAACGGCAGGTTAATGCGGGCCTGGGTGTCATTGTCTGCAGGCATGCTTTACTATCTTTGACCGGGAAGTATTAATATGATGCTAAGAAGCAGTTTACGTCACCTTCAATATAATACCATAAACATTGTTAGTAACTCAAGTGTATGTCACTTGTAACACTGTAGGCAACATGTGTATTTGTATTAAGCTTTAAAGATTGTGCTGGTTCAAGATTTACCATATCCCTATGACTTGATTTAAGACATATGTTTCAGCGAATGCAATTGTTCTCACTGTTGTCAGTTACTTTTTATTTATTACATTACTTTACTCAGAAAACAACATTAAATGGACAAATGCTCAAAAATACCATACAAAGGTCAAAATGTAATTTTCTTTTTGCATGTAACCTATGGGTCAGTAATAATAACTTATAATGAATAAGTATACACAGCCAGTTAAGAATACAGCATAATAGGTCATTTAAAAGTTCTAAAGTTTGTACCAGGTATTTGACCTATAGTTTCCATGTCCTTAATGCCTTGCAAACATGTATCATGCCCACACACGCACACACACACGCACACGCACACACACACACACACACACACACACACACACACACACAAAGCATGAAGTCCAAAGGGCATGTTTTGTTTCCGTTATTTATGTAAGTGTGTAAATGCATGGCTGCTGACAGGGGATTCAAGCCACTGCAGAATGTCAAGCCTGCTGTATGCATAGTTCCAGTGCTCTGGGTTCAAGGTGCTACAGTATGTGTTACATTGTACTGATGTGTATGTGAGTCATTCTAAGTCAAAGCAGCATGTACACAGTATATATACTGTAACAAGCATACGATCGAATAGAATAATATAGAACTGAACCAAATTGTGACATGTATTTTCTGCTTTAACCCCTTCATTATGTACGTAATGAATCCATTTGAAACGCAAACACACAAATACATTCCTACAGCAACAATGGCTATGTTTTCATACACACAATATTCCATGCCCTCAATGACCTTATTCTGAAAATGACAATATTCCTACTAAGTTGTTTACATGCATGCTTAAAATGTACTATTCAAATAACATGTTAGTTTACATACAGCTAAGTTATACATCCTAAGGATGTGCTCTTTAAATAACTTACATAGGCATTTCCCTGCTTTTCAAACTGCTTTACTGTAATGTTCTAATATATGGGAGCCGCTTGTGATATTTTGCGTATTTGCAACAAAATTTGATATTTTTCAAAGGGTTCTGCGCATATATTACTGTACACAGATCCAATGCCATAAATTGCAGTAAAAACCCACTTGAGACTCATATACTGAATCTACTGTATACATGCTCCTAAAACCAGAATAATTTCAGAATATCCCAGGTGTTTTACAGTGATCAGATGAAGCTACATTTGAATAAAGGCCTAATTCAGAATATACAAACAAATTATATTGTCATACGGTAATCGGAAAAAAGAGGAATTCTAGTGTGCATTTAAACGTAGTTGTTGATCCATCATACATCTATCTCAATCCTCTTCATCCTCATGTTTCATGAAAGTGAGAGTGAGATACATTCGACTAAGACAGAGAGAGAGAGAGAGAGAGAGAGAGAGAGAGAGAGAGAGAGAGAGAGAGAGAGAGAGAATAAGTGGAGCAATGCGGGTTGCAAGGTACAAACCGAAGGACAAGGAGATATTGCAAAGTGGGGGATGGGCTCATTGGGAGCAGTATAAACAGTATGTGGCTGATTGTATATATACCTGTATATGTACCTGTGTGTGTGTGTGAGTGAGAGAGAGAGAGAGAGAGAGAGAGAGAGAGAGAGAGAGAGAGAGAGAGAGATTATTGTTATTACTATCACTGTTGTTATTGCTATGACTGTGTCATATCCTTTAAATGATACAAACTGTTATCGTTGTTATTACCATTAGTATTATTACTGTGGGACTGTTTGTCCTATTGTCTGTATATTGTTGTTTATATTGAGGGCTACCTGCCCTCTGGCTTTGGCAATACTGTTGCGATAACTGTCATGCTAATAAAGCTACTTGAATTTGAATTTGAATTTGAGAGAGAGAGAGAGAGAGAGAAGGGAAGCAGAGAAGCAGAAAGGGGAGAGAGAGAGTTAGCTGGTGATTTTTTAAATAGCCTACGTGCAACACCCCTGGCAGCCCAGACCATCTGACTGACTGTGTTACTTGGGGGTGGGGTTAGGGCAGGAGAACTCTGCTCTGTCTAAACATGGAGCGTCAAGTAGCTGTGGACACGTCAAGGTGCTACATTTATGTATGTGCTACACCATTCTATTTGACATGACACTGGGTGAGAGAGGAAGGAGAGCGATTACCTTCTCTTTCTAGTCCAGCCAGTTCCTCTTTTCTCAGAATAATGTGCAGTTTACGAGCCAGGCAGCGAGCATGCTTTATAAATGGCACGGCGTGGATGCGTGTGTGCAAGTGTGTTGTTGTGTATGTCTGCCTGTCTGTGTGTGTGTGCATGCGTGCATGTGTGTTTTTGTGTCACAGGTTTCCTGTCGTTCTACCCAGGAAAATGTACCACTGCCAACATGCACACAGAAATATGCGTGATCCTCTTCCTATGCTAAGCTATCCCAAGTCATAACTAAATACACAGGGGTTGCTAAGCTGTTCCAATATTACAGCACGGAACGTTTATAAAGGGCAAATCTCAATCTGACCTGATCCAGGGGACTATTCATTGCCCATGTTAGTTTAGCTTACAACGTTGTTGGCAGTCATTACAGTAAGTGTACTGTATGGCACAAGCCTTTTCAGATAACGCACTTTTGGGTCCATTCGGTGTAAAGTACTGTAAGTATGCAGTTTAAATTACAATGAACCTGCATGCGCACAAACTTTGTTCCACTGCCACTTGGTGTTTGGTGTCAGCTGACAGCTAACGGGCACTGCAGTTCTCTGCATCTGCTGGATCTGTCTGCCTTTCCTTTCCAATTCAGCGTTCCTTCCACCATCGTAGTCACATGGTGTGTTCCACACAAGAGAAAAGAAAAACACAGCGAAACAAAGATTACCATCACACATAAGGCCTGTGCATTGTTCTCAGCTCAAACAGACACACTTTGGTTTCTTGGTGCGTCCACCGTGCTCTCCTGGCCTGCTTATGAAGGAGCCAGGTGATTATTATTATTCATACGTGTATGTACGTGCGTGCATGTGTGTGTCTGTGTGTGTGAGAACAGTGGGCCAAAGTGTAATGCAGCTATGCAAAGCAGTAGTGTGTCAGGTTGATTTTCATGACAGACATTTAACAGTGCCCATGAAGGTCACTTGTGAGATGTCACTCATCCTGACCCCTTCCACTTCCCAGAGTATGACAGATATTCCTGGGAAGAGAACGTAAATCTTTGTCTCATCTTACTGTGGGTTGGCCTCCTTTCGTTTGCCAGCCAGGATCCCGCTCCCCTTCTTATTCCCCTGTACTGTCAATTAATAACCAGTATTTCAACGATGAGTGACCATGTCCCAACTACATATGTAAATATGCACTACATACTTACATATGCATGGTATATCACACCTATGTATTAATAATGTGTAGAATGCAGATGCCATGCGTGCCTTGACCAGCACAGTGACACACTCCGAGCAGAGGTATAGAAGCTTTCTTCTTGTCAAGACAACAACAACAACAATAATAACTACATTTCTGAAGCAAAAAGATGGGCTGTGCCATAATGCTTGTTTTTTGGGGAGGTCATGGGTAAATTAGTTCCGGAATGGTCTTGTCTGTGCATCTTCTGATCAGCACTCGGGGTGTCATGGCAACTGTCGCTACAGCAACCAAGTCAAAACAGGGCTTGAACTTTCAACAGAGGTTGTATCTGCATAATGAATATGTTTTTATTTGAACTGGAGAACTAACAACAACAACTAAAATGAGCTTATTTCCATTACCAACATGAAAGATACAGTATAGTACCAGATGCCTCTCTTACAGCTTCAACATTCCTCACATATACAGTACTTACATACAGTACAAACATACATGCACACAGGTATGCCGGCATGCAGCATATACGTGCATGCAATAAGCAATAAGTTACACATTATGCACACATACTCAAGTACGATGCGGGAAAACTGACTAGCTGGGCTGATGGGAGCTACAGTGTGCTATCTTGTGGAGAGAGACCATAAAAAGCACTCCAATTGCATTCCATTGTGACATATTCCACTGCAACACTGTGCAGTGTTGTACAAACTGCCCACCTGGCTCCGCAGGACAGCCTATGCCAGGATGCATTGTTTTAATGTTGCCTCGTGTTTAACTGTTCACTTATTGTCCCACTTGCCACAGCATAGAATGAGAGGAAACACACACCTGCGTGTACTGAATGGAAAGGCAGCGGTGTTAGGATCTGTGCAACCATGCACTTGCATGTTATACATTGTTGCATAAGGACTGGAGTTAACCATTTGCCGGCCACTGGCCAGAAACACACTAGGGTTGCTGTAAGAATGCTGGAGGATTGCATCATTATACAAGCCCCAAGAGCCATGGGCTGGCTGGCTGGCCCTTATAGGCTACTGGGATTACTGGAGCGTTAACCTACACTGAACATGGCGGTAAAACCTCTCCTCTGCCATGACATTCTGTCAGATGAAAAGACAGCCAGCCATTCACCTCAGTGAATGAGCGTGACCATTTTTATTCAAGATAGCTCAATCTCAGCTCTGGGACAGGATTGGCTGTGATGGCAGATTGCAGGGAAGATACATTATTGGCCAATAAAACCTCCTGATTCATCTCCACCAGTCGTTGCTCCTCAGGTGATGTTGGCCTGCCCAGAATGTAATGATGTAATCAATCTACCAAACACACACATTCTCCTGCACTCGAACAATTTGTTGCAGGTTTGTGTATATCATAATCTGTTCTTTTTCTATTACCATTTGACCATCGGTTCACACGATAAATTCACGACGTTGTGGCTCACAAGTAAACTCAGCTTCTTTCCTTTTTTAGCATTCAAGCGTTCAATTGTTTGCATTTTACAATGGTTTGCTTCCTGATTTGTGGAGATGGTCTATTACACAGTATGCTTACAGAGTCAGGCATCACTGTAAAACAATCTTGATCAGCTAATTAGCATGATGTGCGTGGTGTAGCAAACTGTAGCAACAAGGATGCTCCTCTAGAAAACATTGTTGAGAAATATAAGCAGCCGAATGTTATTAATGTAAAAAACCCTAACCACTGGACAATAGAAATATAAGAGCAAAATAACTTTGCATATTATCTTTACATTTTCATCCAGCATCCTCAGGCACCAGACTCTA
>JAODUK010085498.1:15697-26129 GCA_027564635.1 Typhlichthys eigenmanni
CACACACACACACACACACACACACACACACACTCTCTCTCTCTCTCCCAGGGCGTGCTGCCTCCTCTCACACGGCGGTTCTCATTAACAAGCCAAACATGCCTGAAGAGGCAGACAGGCTCCAGTGAGCACGGTAAACAACCAGCGAGTCTCCCCTTCATCTAAACTCAGGGATCCTCAGCATCAGTCACTCTCTGCCGGGGACACTACCAGTAAATGGACCAGGCTGTACAGGATGGAGCCTACGGTAAAGCGCGGGGCAGCTAAGGCTGGCCTCGTGAGAACGTCCTCGTCTCGCGAGGGTCAAGTCCTGGAAGCCCTCAACGCAACAGCGTTTCATCGACTGAGTACAGAGCACAGTCGGGGCCGATCAACAACAACATCGCCGTGTTTTTCTTGCTCCACTGGCGCTCTAGCTGATTTTAAACATTCCGATTGGGTGATAATATACAATGTAGGTAGTCCAATCATTATGAGAGCGAAGTGTGATTGAAATGTATCAGCCCCGCCTTTATGACAAACGCTTCTGAATTGAGGAGTTCCAGACTGACACTCAAACTGTAGCTTGTGAGATCAGGATCAAAGATACTGGAAAAACAGAGGGGACTCCAAACTCGTTAACATGGCGATAGCCTTGACTACCTTCTTGGCTTTTACATCAGCGCTGTCACAAGATAAAAAGAACGCAGAGGGTCAACAGACCGTACCTGTCGGTCTTAAACTCAACAACGGGTTTGAAAGAAGTCGGAGGTTCTTTTTGCCCGACAACCAATCCTAAACTGCACCTTTAGCGGTTACAGTTGCAAAGCCGACGCAAGTTTGAAATGTAGTGATATCTCTCTCTCTCACCCTTACAGTACAGCTACAGAAAGCTATATTCGTAATAGAATCTATAGAAGAGTGATGACCAAGGCACCCTCAGAATGACATTACCCCATGCGCCTTACACTTAAGGCTAAGCCTGAGAGTGGAGCGGAGCGGGAGAAGCCGCATGAATAGGTGGCATCTTGTCTTACAGGAAGAAACCATTGACAGGGGACCTCTTGATCGATGGTCGGTCTGAGCTCGTCTTTGCTTGTCTGTGTGTGTGTGGGGATACTGAGTCAGTATCTGGAGGTGGGAGACGTGTGGGAGATGTGTGGGAGAGGAAGAGAATTCTGACAAGAAGCCAGACAGGAGACCTCATATGCTGTGGCTGCTCTTGAATGGGCCATCTAGCCAAGATGTTGAACCTTGGGAACGTTAAGGCAAGGGGACAGCATCTTGATAGGTTGTTGTTGCTGGGGGTCAGAACAGTTGGTGACTCTGATAACAACCTCTGTATTCAACGAGGAGACGCTGTCGATATTACAAGGAAATAAAGTCAGTATCCCGTATCCATACAAAGGAAGCCTACTAATACTGAACATGCAAATGTATTTGTGCTTCAATTAGTCCAGTGGTGCCACTTCATACGCAAAACAAATTGATCAAGGACACTTTGACTAAACACAAAGCGATGTCGCTCGTTTTAAAGAGGGTCATGATAGACATTGGGCTTATTTTCAATGTGAACTCCAGTTTAGCGGGCAGGTTGTTAATAATGGCAGTTTGTTTTCCATTCGAGTGGAGTTTTTAGTGCCTGCTTTAAACAGCAGCCACCGTACACAAGCAGCTGTCACTTACTGCAGACACAGTAGAGGATTGCAGTGGGGAAGGGGGTCCTTTGAAGAATGGTTAAAACTGTGCGATAAAAATAAACTGGGAGAGCAGAGAACATTAATTATAAACAGATATTTCAGTTGGATGAGCACAACAGAGACAATAGTAAACCTCTTTTCCACGAGAAAATGTATTTTTGCCACTGCAAAAGACTTTCTGTGTGGTGGGATTTCTTGGGCTTAATGTGCATGGAAAGATGTGATGGAGGGAGCCTTATACGTTCAAGGTGCAACTGAGCCAACAGTTCTCCACACTACCGTACAGTTTGCTGTATAAAAGCACGATCTCGCTAGAATGGACCAACACCTCCTCCTCCAAAACTGGATGCACGACGTTACAATTACTTGGGTCTAACCTTAAACGGCCTCCTTCCTTGGCAGTGGCGCGGCTAAGCGTTTACACTGCTGTCTCGCTCGCCTATACATACATACAATCTCACCTTTGCTGTGACTTCTAATGCACACAGTTGTTCTGCCGTTTAAAAAACTGCCCGCCCGCCTTGTACTAGCAGCAACTTGGGCCAAATGCAGGTCACTACCACTTGAGCAGTCAGTCAAGACATGCCCTCCAGCTATGGAGGAGTGAGTTTATTTCATTTCAAAGCTTGTCAACTCGAGAGGTGTTAGCACTGTATGTGTGTGCGCGTGCCTGCCTTTGGGTAGAGCCCTACTGTTGGTCCCTAATGCTTTTTAATATCATTGCTGTGTTGAGTAGCTCCTCACCTCCGGGTCCTACACAAACAAACCTCAGCGTGAGAATTCTCGCTTACATATGCTGGACGGGTGGGGTTTAGAGATGGAGAGGTCACAGTCGGGAGGGGTGGGGTTTAGCGAGAGATGGAGAGGTCACAGTCAGGAGGGGTGGGGTTAGAAAGATATAGAGAAAAATAGAGAAGTTTGAGAGAGAGAGAGAGAGAGAGAGAGAGAGAGATAGCGGTCTAGTGAAAGATATATTTAGAGAGAGATAGATTTAGAAAGAGATAGAGAGGTCACAGACAGGAGGGGTGGGGTTTAGAGAGAGATGGAGAGATAGAGGGGTTGAGAGAGAGATGGAGAGAGGTAGAGGGGTTTAGAGAGATATGGAGAGATAGAGGGGTTTAGAGAGAGATGGAGAGAGATAGAGGGGTTGAGAGAGAGATGGAGAGAGATAGAGGGGTTTAGAGAGAGATGGAGAGAGATAGAGGGGTTTAGAGAGATGGAGAGAGGTAGAGGGGTTTAGAGAGAGATGGAGAGGTGACAGCACGGAAGAATAGAAGGGATGCGACAAAAGGAGACATGGACAGAGTTGTAAATATGAAAATAGGAGGGTGAGTGAGAGAGACGCACTGAGAAACAATGAGCGAGGGAGACAGAGAGACAAAGCCGGGGCAAAAGATAGAGAGAAGAGGAGGAGGAGGGTTCTCACAGCGGAGAGCCAGCCAAAGGCGCTACGGCTAACCTCCTTAGCGAGACTGACACAAATGAAAACTTATGTAATAAAAACATGCCATCTCCACCGGCTACCAGATGAAAGCAGATACTCTATTACGCCGACGTGTCGGGGAAGCCCTCACCCGCCGCACACCGGGACGAGAGGAAACAGAGGCCCGCCCCATGGCAACTCCTGACGAACGGAGAGGGAGGAGGGGGGGTAAGAGGTCAGCTTTCGCCACAATGAGAAATATTCCCTCAGCAGCAGACAGGAAGGAGAACTCTCAGGCTCAACACCTGTGGAATGTGTCCTTTAGTTTGTGAGGTGGTTAGGAGAGAGAGAGAGAGAGAGAGAGAGAGACAGAGAGAGAGAGAGAGAGAGAGCAAACAAGCAGGAAGAGCGACAGAGAGAGACTGAAGTGAAGGAGATTGAAGATGAGGAGGAGAGGGAAAATGAGGGAAGAGCATGCCGAGGGGAGCGGAGGAAATGCCTATGGATGAGGTTGTCACACTGGTTTAAAATGTCTGCCAGTCCAGGAAACTAAGAGTGGATTTGTGCATTTGCCAAGTCTAATAACACACACGCACACATATATATATACACAGACAATCCGAGGCACACGGACATCAGCTAACTACATTATAATAGTAATTTAGTCTCTAAACTATGAAGAAAATCCATCAAATATACTATCATGGTATGGGTCCAGTGTAATGCAGTTTTAGCAGTTCGCAAAATGTAAAACTAACAATCACGACAAACACCCCCAGCCGAATTCTAATGCTATTATTCTTGTTTCCAGCGGGTTACGTTAAACAGGTCGCCTCGCTATATCAGACAGAAAAAGGGCTCGGCCGCAGCAGTGCAAAGCTCACACGTTGAATTCAAGGCGTCGACATGACAAATCCTATACTACTTTTCTATAGGCTACACGGCGACAACCGCTAACGAAGCAGCAGATATTCAAAATATGACACTGCGGAGAGATTTGTTAAAAATGTTTTGTGGTTGTGATAGGGATGTTCTACTAATGTTGTCTACTGTAGGCTAATTTGAAATCCTAATGAAAGCATTTTCATTTTGGTGGTGACATGGCATAGTGACACCAATGGTTGACATAGTGTCAAGTCTACCTCATAAGAAATTAGGACTGTTTGCCAGTCCGGCAATTCGACGGACAGGCAGTTATAGGCTATGAACCATCCCTCCATATACGACAGTTATCTTAAACTGCAGCCTGCAGGATAAGCCTGGTGGTCATTCAGCGAGCACCTCCTCTAAAAAATATTGTCACGCTCGACATCACTCTATACATCAACCATAGTTTTGTTTGTTATATGCCGATAGAATGTAGGTTATATAGGCCTACGTGATCAAACAGGGGTCTCGATTACAGAATCCAGTTTCCCACCACGAAATAAAGGTTGAATGTAATATGCATAAAGCACGGGTAAGCTAATCTAGTTAATGAACACATTTTTAATTAAATCTAAATGAATTGACGTTGTGTGTGGGGTCGGGGTGCTCTAATTGGCTAACCAGAATATGATTAAATGCGAATGAATAGAATCCAGTAGAGCAACAAGAGCATTTTCAATAGCTGACAACGAATGCACACCCAACACACCCACATACGGCCCTTATTATATTGATGCTCATGTGGGGGAATAAAATAAAATAAAAGCTTAGAACTTGCCTTTCATTCGTTAGCAGATTAACACTTTACACAACCAACCATCTAATTATTTAAAAGCTAATAGGGGAATCGATTTTTTTTTTTCAATGCAGCCTTGGGAAATGCAACACTGTTCCCTCGCAGAGAGCCGGAGTCGGCAATGAATACAGCCAAGAAACGGATTTCAGTCTAAATCTGTGCGGAGAGATCACATTCCTCACAGCTGCCCGAGACTTATTTTCCCGGCGACGGAGTGTCAGTCTGAGAACACCTATAATTATGGATGGTGCTGACATTCCTTCTCGGAGGCATTGCAATAGAATTGCGTACCCCGGTGCAAACCAAAAAACATGGATTAGCCTACACATACTGTAGCGTTTAAGCCTACAGATACACCTCGCTGGCACGAATGCGATATTTCCCTGTGGCAATTGCTGCAGGTAGGGGTTTCCAATGTTTGAAAAGTCAGTAGCCTCCTATGCTATCGGCTACGAATCACGATTATAATCTCAAACTAAACATTACTAACACATTCAACGGGTTAAAATAAAACAGCGAGGGGACGTGTGCTAATCCAAAGCACAACCTTGCTCTGACACCAAATGTCCGCAGTTTTACAGTTTGATGTTGATCAAAGCGATCGGTGCAGGAACACAAGGCTTCTTACACGATTAACACCTAATTCGCTTACATTGCTACAGCACACCGAAGTCACATTTACTGTAGGTAGCCTACTGGCATTCGTCTCAGTTTTGTTGGAATGATGCCCATGTTCAATAAAGTCACGGAGGAAAGATTTAGCCCAGCGTGAAGGGACAAGTCGCATACAAATAGGCTACCAACATAACGCCAAACTCGCAACTCGGAGCAAAAAATAAATGAATCAATCCGACATGTTTCAAACGCAACCAAAACCGCTTCTATCAAACTGAAAGTTACACCAAAACGTTCGCGGTACTTACAATTTTAAGTGATCCTAATAATAGAAATCCGCAACATGGTTTAAATTCCAAAACTTCTGGACATGTCCACTCTGCTCACAAAATAGTAGCGCTCGCCTCGGCGGCTCCCTGCGTGTGAATGAAGAGGAATGCAGCTCTGGCTTCCAGCGGAGCAACGAAGCCTCGGCGTGTGAGCTGTGAGCGGAGCAGGCAGGAGGCGCGATATTGCGTGTAATGCGCTCTGTTGCCGCTGTTACTCTCCGGGCCCATAGAGGGCGTCGTTGTGTTAGTTCTCGATTAAACCAAAGCCACATCTAGCAACTGATACACACGAGGGACTTCCACTTCACAGCCTTCACAGCCCACTAGCGGAGCCCATTAGAGCTGAACAGTTCAGGATGTTTATTACACGGAGTCACGGACGAATCCAAAATGTATAATCGTGTGAAATATTTCATAATGATAAGATTTGCTGCATAAATAAAGTACTATATGTGTGTATGCGCGCTCGTGTGCACATTGTAATTCATATTTGCTAATTCATATTTGATGTGGGGCCCAAACAGGAACTCAAAACCATAACTACTTGATATGGTTTGATGATAATTCACTCATACCAAGCAATTCATTCTTTGTTGAAAAACGCCCACGTTCTGAATTACCAATATAATAGAAAATCCCTTAAGACAACAAGTGACATGGGTTTGCAGAGCTGGATAGTAACTAATACTTAAGTGGGCCACTGTACTTAAAATGTTTTTTCAGGTATCTCTACCGGTAGGCTTACTCTACTCAAATATACATTTTTCTGACAACTTGTGACTACTTTTACTCCTTACATTTTAACACACTATGTTCTATACATTACATTTTCAAAAGCAGGCTAGTTACTTAAGTGTTAATGTGTTTGAAAACAATTGAGAGGAATTGTTTATTTATTTTGCATAATTGCGTGCCTTCCCAATATCATCAAGATCGACTTCAACCTAAATAGATTGGACAAAAACAAGAAAATACTATCCCTGGACTGGTAGGCCTATTGGTGCATATTACGTAAATTACTTAAGATTAAACAGACAGGAAAGGTTTAGTTCATATTCCAGAAACCATGAGCTCCACATATGATACTGTAATTCAGATTTATGAAAAAGCTATTAAAATCAGAGATGGAAAATTAAGTGACGAATTTGGAGACTGTAAACCATCTAAAGATTTAGTAGCAATGCTAGTCAACTCTAGCTACATCACAAATATGTCATGTTGGGAAATACACTAATATTTTGGCATGTCTGATCCATCCCTGACAATAGGATAGGCTACAATGGGAAGCAGCTGTGGTTGGTTTAATTATTGTTATAAAATAATATAAATCACATTATATTTGTAATGCAGATTTGCAGATATTATGCATTTGCAATCTTTTTCGTGTTTTTTTTTTTTTTTACGCAAATATCTGTACTTCTACTTAAGTAATGTAAGTAATGACTTTGTGTACTTTTGACACCTCTGCTGGGTTGTGTTTCTAAAAACAACGGTTTCTAATTAAATGAACAGCCCAGGGGCTTCCTGTCTCAAACTGTCAGTTTACACATTCACACAGGCTTGCACTGAAGTGACAATGTGAAAACAGACTTTGAATACAAGATTTACACGTGAGGCCGTCCAACAAACCTTAAATTTTTACACTTTTCCCAGGAAATGCCTCCCAGAACGGTTGACGTGTCTTTTGAAACCCTCCTCTTTATATCCGCTACGTTGTCTGTGAATATCAAGAGCTCAGACAAAGTGTGTTTTGGGCACAGTTCCACAATATCCTTGAACAAGGAATCTTGTGGGATAAGTGAGTTATTCCAACAGGCGGCTCACGTTACATATTGCACTCGGGAGAGTTGAGAGGGAGGGAGCCCTGGCGATCACCACACCACCTGTCCCTGCGTGTGTGTGTTGGAGAATCAACATGTATTTGGGAGATATATGAGAACGTTTTTTCTTTTTTTTTCTTTCTTTTTTCTTGAGGATACTGGTGATCAGTGTTGGGCAGTAACTAGTTACTATAATATTATTACTATTTTCAGTAACTAGTAGTGTATCTAATTGCTATTTTCAAAACGGTAATAATACCACTACTAATCCAAGTAATGCTGCATTACTGCGTTACAAGAACGTGATTTGTGGTCCTAGCGAACTTAGAGTAGGCTAATTGAACCAGCCTGTCAATCATCTGGTTTGAGAGGCTGCAATGTTTTCACTTTGGCTGATTGTTGACTCCTAAGGTTCACTATTGTTCCAATAAAGAGGATTACATTCTAAAATGAGCTGGCTACACAAGTTGTCATTTTTCAGAAGGGGAGAGACAGTATAGTGATTGTCAAAGTAATATAGTGTAACTAGTAATGTAACTAATTATGTTTGATGCCCAGTAATAAGTAAAGTAATAATATTACTTTTTGAAGGTAACTAGTAACTTACTACTATTTCTAAGTAACTTGCCCAACACTGCTGGGGATGCATGTCTGCGTGAACAACTGAACTCTACGGTTCTGAACATTTCTCATAGCTTACCAAATACCTTGTAGGTAGGCTATTTGCTGGTTAAAATTAGCATTGTATCTCACTGAAAGAGGTGCTAACAATAGATTGCTCTTTGCACAGTTAGCCTTGAGTTAGTGCAGTTGTTCTGACCACATTAGGCCACTGGTCTCATGAGAGCTGCATACATTATACAGAGACAACAATCACACAGAGACAGTGCTGCACAATATAGCTTCTTTGTGTTATTGTAAGCGTTTGTGTTCAAGTGCAGTATATTCAGGGACAGTGTGTATTCATTGTCCAGAAAGATGAAAATACTTTAAAAAATACTCTTAGTTTGAAAGTTAAAAATGAAAAACTTTAATATAACTTTTTTCATTTTACTACAGTAGGCTATACTGTATGATTATGGGTTTTATATTTCTGGTATATCAGACTAATTTGTTTTTCATACTGTATTTACTGCTTTATATTTTAAAGCAAGTCAGATTAATCATGGCTGTTATTTGACTTGACACTGCATATGAAAGCAGCTTGAGGTGAAAGCACAGAGAATATTAAATATAGTTAAACTACTAACTAAAACTACTAAACTACTAAACTACTAACGTGGTTGTTTTGTGGTTTGGGTTTACTTTCGTTTGGCTTTATAGCAAGGTTGACGCTCACACCTTTATGCCCTTTCTCACGCTATAGCCTGGCACAAAAAATGCCATTGATGTGTTGGTTTAACTTTGTTGGTCAATCTCACGTGTTGGTCAGTCTTTGTCAGCATTACCGATTACCACACAAGTCACAAGTCAGTCTTGAAAGTTGGCAGCCTGCTTTAGGGCAGCTATCAAAAGTGACTACTTTTATGCTTGTATTTCTGTACTATATTTCTAAGAAACAAACATGCAAAAAACCATTTGCATGCCTGGACGTTTTTGTCCAAATGTGCAAAAAATATTAAGAACAGAAAAATACAGTATTTATACAATTGTGATTAATATATGAGAAAAAATGTGAAATATGAAAAAATATATATATATATTATCATCATGACACAAGAAAGCATTAAAGGTAATGTTAGCTATTGTAATAAACTTTATATCATATTCACCAAATATCTCCTCGCATTCCGCTAGTTTACCGTTCTCTGTGCGTGTTGAAAAAATAATCACATACTTCTACACAGCCCTGACTCCGTAAACAGGAACTTAAACAAAGTGGCGAACACCGCTCACAACAACAAAACCGCAGTGCTATGCGCTTTGCATCACAGTGCCTTTCTATGCGTGGGGCGGCACCGCGGAGGGTGCAGAGGAATATAATTTTGACTTGAGCTGGAATTTAACAAGCATTCTCGAGAATGACTGACCCTGCCTTTAAGGAGTTAACAATATCAGTTGCTTATGATATAAGACTTACATGCACATTAGGAGATAATACAATAATTGAAGGGTTATGGAGGTTAAAGTGCTTATGCTGCATGTTTGAAAATAATGTTTGGAGTAAGGTAATATTAGTTAAGCATATATCCTCATTCATTATTGATTCAAAATACATTTTAGTTGCAGGAAGCTTTTACACACTGGATACTTATTTTTTTATTTATCTTTTTACATTGCTGCAGCCATGTGCAGGCTCATTGAGCATGATTTAATGTGCATCTTTTCATAGACCTCAGTTATCAATTAACTGTGTACACCACTGGGAATATCTTCAGCCATGTCCGCCACATTAACATCCATTATAAGTGGATCCTCAGCCACAGAAAATTTTCTCTGAGCTGCAACATGCTGTTTTGGGGAAAATTTAAGTATTTTAATTAACAAAAAAACATGCAAACATAATGGTGTAGGCCTACCGTGTAAGTCCAATTTTCAACTGTCACATTGGACAGACCTTTCTCATGCCCTAATTTGAAATGTAAAATATAAAATTTATGTCACATCAAATCTACCTGCCAAATCTGACTGGCTAGTTTTACACAATTTAGCTATAACACATTAGACACATTTCGTAAGACAGTCTTTTGGAAATACTTTCCGAAATTACACATTTAAAATTGTATCAAATGAATTCTTAGTCCATTTAGAATATTCTCTTTATTTTTGGTTGTAAGTGGTCTGTTATGTTTATGTTTATGTTATGTTATGTTATGTTATGTTATGTTATGTTATGTTATGTT
>JAODUK010085498.1:26229-38716 GCA_027564635.1 Typhlichthys eigenmanni
TTGGTTGTAAGTGGTCTGTTATGTTTATGTTTATGTTATGTTATGTTATGTTATGTTATGTTATGTTATGTTATGTTATGTTATGTTATGTTTAAATTAACATTTGTAAAGTTGTATATGTCTTAACAGAGGAATATCAGAAAACATGCATATTATGTCAAAGCTTTTGGAATAATATACACACTTCTGTTCTCTGATATGTCCTAGAATGGGCAGTTCATTTGATTACATTTTGAAAACTCAGTATTTTACTGAAAATACTGAAAGTCAGTATACTGCATACAATATTACTACAACAGTAAAAAATTGGCAGTAAAATGTAAGGGTAACTTTTGCTTCAGAATATACAAAAATTACCAATTGCACTTCAAACAAAGGAGCAATTTGTAAGTAAAGCACCTTAACATTATTTTCATTCAGTTTAAGATAGTCTGTTTACCCAACCTATCTTTTGCATGGGACATGAAAACAGGCCCCTATTTCATGCAGAAATATTTGAAGTACCCAATCTTAATTAAAATCTAGGTGATGTGAGCAGAATCTAATTATTGAATAGGAGACTTTTGTGTAATTTCTCTGCTGTTATCAAGCACTGATCTTTGCCTCTTTTCCCCTTGCTTCTGATGCGTTCGCCTTGCGGGGTAGCCTACATGGAAGTTAAGACTAGCAAATGGGCTGTTTGATCAAGCACAGCACATTTCATAGCATCAAGATTAACTCGGGTCAGAACTTTTCTTTGGAAATATTAGCATTTGCAACATAAAAAAAAAGACTTGAGAAGTTTGGAGAGAACCATATATTATATATATATAATTAAATTAAGACTATTTGGTTTTGTAGTTGTGCCTTATTGCTTACGTTTGGTTTTGTAGTTGTACTTTATTGCTTACATTTGAGAGACAGAATTATAGCAAACAGAAACAGGTCTTACAGACATGAACATGGTTCTCATAAGGAAACTGATGGGGTGCCTACTCCGGGTAGGGAATGAGTCCAAGTGAAGGAGTTCAAGTACCTCGGGGTCTTGTTCGCGAGTGAAGGGACATTGGAGAGGGAGATCGGCCGGAGAATCGGAGCAGAGGGAGCGGTATTGCAATCACTTTACCGCTCTGTTTTGACAAAAAGAGAGCTGAGCCGGAAGGCAAAGTGCTCGATATTCCGGGTAATTTTCGTTCCTATGGTCATGAAGGGTGGGTCATTATCGAAAGAACTAGATCACGGGTACAAGCAGCCAAAATGGGTTTTCTCAGGAGGATGGCAGGCATCTTCCTTAGAGATAGGGTGAGAAGCTCAGCCATCCGTGAGGAACTCAGAGTAGAGCCGCTGCTCCTGTGTATCGAAAGTAGCCAGTTTACGGGCGTGTGATAAGGATGCCCCCTGGAACACCGCCAGGCATGTTCAGCTGGGAGGAGGCCTCAAGGAAGACCCAGGAATAAGTGTAGAGATTATATCTCCACACTGGCCTGGGAACACCCCGGGATGGATCCCCCAGTCAGAGCTGGATGTGGCTTGGGAAAGAGAAGTTTGGGGTTCCCTGCTGGAGCTGCTGTCCCCGCGACCCGACTAAGGGTAAGCAGATGAGGATGGATGAATGGCTGGATGGACAGACTTGACCACATTCCAGCCATTTATACAGTAGCGTCTAAGAAGAAAGGGTTCATAGATGCAATAACATTTTATAAAAAAAAAATAAACAATAACTATTACAAAAAGGACAATTTGGTTTGTGTGGTTGAAGCAAACCAATACATGGGAGCGGATGAGAGCTATGGCCTAGATAGAAGAAGACAAACTGAATTTTGCTCATGGTGGAGGATGTAGAATAGAAAAGGTTCCTAAATGTACAATGGAAACAACACTGTTCTTTACAGAGATACAGTATTTTGCACTGTTTTCTTATACTATACTACAATAGCCTTAAATGGCATGCACTCAATTACCACCTCCTCAACCCAAAACAAATGAACTGTAAACCATTGACAACAGACTATATACAGATCATTAAATGCATTGTGAAAGATTGCAGACTGGAATGAAATACCTTAATCAAGCTATTGTACCCTAACCACCGATACATTCTAAAAAGGAAATGCAATTGATTTATTGTCATCCCCTATTCCTAAACAGTTGCTTAGAAACACATCAATAGCTTTAACACAGTAGCTATTGTGGAAGAATATACTTGCTGTTGCCAGGGCACTTTAGTCTCTAATACAATCATAAATCAATCCCAAAACATTGGTTGTCCTGCTACAATGATTAATGTTTTTGAATATTTAGATTAATAATAAAATTGGAAAATATAACAATATGGGGTCTAGATAATGATTTAAAGGAACCCCAGTTTGATCATATGCACATGTGGATATAGCTTACACACTGAGCTTCAGAATGATCTTGATCGACACCCAGACACCTAGACCATCCTGCCCCACTGAGGACGGACAGGGTGATAACACCCAATAGAAGAAGCTAATGTGGGGTGTCTGAGTCATCGTTTACAAACGAATCAATTTTAACCTGTCCAGACTGGAACACAACCCCAGAGTTTTAATACAAAAACTGTTCAAGCACTGTTTCCGTTTTCCGGAGCTCGACAACTCCGGAGTAATATGGTGTAAATGTAATAATAAATATATAATTTATAATAATAAACCCTAATAATGTGTAATCATAGTAAAAGTAATAGGTTTTAAAACTCAAACATACACCTTAGCCATGCCATTGTGTTTCCAATGTGTGGGAGGGAACAGTCTATGGCATTGAAGGAAGAGGTGTTTTTGTTTTGATCGAGTTCAAATATCAACAAACTTTCTCCAGTATGACTGACTATTCCTTTAAAGTAGACACTGTACGTTTTGACCTTGGCCATTTTGCTGCATGCCTGTGGGAAGCAGTGTGTCATAACATCTACTTTTAGTGACAGCCTACTTTGTCTAACTCAAGAGAGGGGTCTCATGCCAAGGATATGGCCGTGCCAGGTTCCAGGTCTTGGTGACAGTAAATGTTTCCGTCGTACCTTGGCACATACAGTGTCCAGGACTTACTGCAGTGGGAGGCTTGGTGTTCTGCAGGCGTTACACTAACAGGTTCTGTCATCTTAGCCGGGCCGAGAGATGAAATCAGATGCTGCAGGCCTATGCCGCTAACAGTGATGGATCACGTTGCAGCTCGTCTGCTGAGAACCTGAGAACGGACAGTAACAACCAAGACATGGTCAGTGAGGAGCAGGCTGAAGTGCTGCAGCCTAACTTTTCATTTGAATGGTGTTTTTTGGAGAGGTTTTTACAGTAGCTGGTCTGTTCAGGAACTGTCAAAAGGAGAAGTGCGCATTTTCTGCCCACCGGGGGCAGAATTGTGCAAAGGTGGGTAACAACAAAGTCCTTCTGGGTGTCTGTCACTCAGCAGCCATGTTGGTAATGCCTCTGGGCAGATATATCCAGCTATAACCACCTTAACTGGACAACAGGATATAAAACCTGCATGCTTAGATTCACCTGTCAAATCTGCTAAAATAATAAAAAGAATTTTGCAGAAATCATGTTTAAAAAGCAAATTTTCACCACGTTACACTGTACTTCTGCTATGCATCGCAACTGTGGGCTTGCGTCAGTGCACGCACACTATTGGCTAAATAGGGATTCAACCGTTATAATGCAGATGGTTGGCTCTTGGCCAACTGCTATATTTTGCCATTACGGACTTCTCCCATAGAATTTCATTAATAAATCTCTAAATTGTCTCTCCTCTATCATATCTCTAGAAACACATGCACACTGACCGGAGTTTGTGTACATGTGTGTGCTTTGTGTTCAGACATGATGGTGATATGATTTCACATGCAGGTAGATCCAGTTAAATAAATGAGATGTGTTATGAATGTCTACACCACATACTGTATGTGTAACATGAAATCTCCGACTATATGTTGAAGAATTTAGTTATACAGATCGTACACTTTACTAAATTCTTGATAGCTGTATTATGAAAGATTAATGGTTACTGCATGTGAATGTCTAAGTTCACGTTTATTTTTCTTTCATAAGACTCTTCGCCAAGATGAGTTTCATCCCACTGATTGCTGCTATGGCATACATATGCAGAACACCTCCAGCAATATAAACGTAGTCAAATCTTGTCCTTGACAGAGGAGCCCGTCACCCTCACAGTAATTATACCAGAGCTGACGTCTCCCCTTTCTATTGAATTTTTAAGGAACTGGAGAGGGCACAGGATCCCATGTAGAGACCGACAACACTGGCCTCAGTAGCCTAGGGGGCAAATCCCAAATGGACACTGTATAGCATGCAGTAGGCACTTTGAGGCTGCTTGTATATTATGTGGGTTTACAGTAGCTTATTTTCTTGCTAGCTACCTACAGTATACAGTATATCTAACCCGTGTACAATACCTAAATGTGTCTCTTTGCTAACCTACAGCTACCACGGGAGCATGGCAGAAAATAATACAGTAGAAGGTAATACAAACTTTACAAGCTGTCAAGAGGTCATATTAGTAATTGGAGCACATACAGTATGTGAACGTAATGAGCGTTAAGTTTGAGTGTTGATAAAAGTGATTTCCTTTGCTGGGAAACAGAAGAATCCACGTCCAGAATCATGTAAGCCTTGACAGAGCGTATAATACTTTATGGTCTCTTTAAGGTGGTCCTAATTATTGTCTGAAGAAGGCAAGGAGGCAAAAGCACTATATTTATATTTCATATACGAGGCAGACCCACAGACTTGAATAAAACAATGTTGAACAATAAAAATGATTTCAATATAATGCATAAAAAGTGAGAGAATAAGACCAAGATGTCATGATAAAATACTAAAATCTAAATGGTTTACAGCAGAAGTCAAAGTGCAAGGTTTGCAGCTCAGCAAAAATCAATGGTGAACATAAACATTTTTAAACTGGATTTAAAAGCAGAAGTCATTGTTGGAGCACAACTCATATCTTCTAGAAACCAAGAGAAGCCTAAACATGGCCTATAGAGTTCACACACACATACTTATGCACCCTCACATAAATGTGTGTGCTGTACATAACTCGGAGAAACACTATTTTTCTCCTTGTCATGCCAAGATGTCCCCCACATAGGAACCCATTACAAAGAGAGATGCTGACATGTACTGTAGGAGTATGGCACGGGATGGTTGGCCTCAGTTGAGTGCCTCTGCCTCCAGCCCCCGACAGCGCCGAGAGTGGCCCTCGCTCACAGCTGTCCCGGAGTCAGTCAGCCTATCATGATCTCGATCTCCCAGGGAAACAACCGGATATGCTAGCAGCATACAGCATGTGCTGGGGTGAGAATATGCATCTAGCAGTACAATGTTGCTTTTCTGGTGGAGGCCAGGGGGAACGTGAAGTTATTTAAATGCTAAAGAACCTGTCGATGGATCTGCAGATGGCTTCCTGATGACTTCCTGTTTGGCTCGTTCTTCGCAGGAAGTGATGTGTGTGAGGAAGCACATATAAGCCGAGGGACTTTGAGACTGCAGGATGATTGTCACCTTGCGAGGCAGCTGGATTCACGACGTCACGGATCACATGAGAATCCATCTGGCCACACTTGAAGTTATGCACTTGTGGCCAATCATTGTCCTCTGAGGAGTTACTGGCAGATAAGTGGCGTGGTATAAGTGTGGCGCTGGGTCCATGATAAAGGGTTTGTACCGTAATAATAACGACCGGCACGCCTAGGGTTTTCAGGTTCATTGCCGGTTAATTGCCAGAGGCTATCCCGTAGTAGTCTATCACTGTCTCCAACTCAGGTCTCCCCCTAGTTCGGTCTTCCCCCTCTGTTACTTACTAGGAAAGCACATAATGAATTACCCAACTGCCCACACCTGGCTTCCATTCCCCAGTCACCTGAAGCACACCTCCCGGAACACTCTCCACCCAGACAGCGCTAAACCACATCAAAGTCCTTATAGGCAAGTGTCACCACTCGGCAGCCATTTTTCAAACGCGCCGGGCAGTTATTTTGAAAGACTATTGAAACTAATGGGGAGAATAACTGCACTTTCAATGGTCACCGAGACACAGAGACTGCATGTATACAATCACATGTCAAATCTGATAAAAAACGCTTAAAACGGTTAGTGACTTTTACCCCAAAATAAGGTTTAAATAGTTGTTTTCCCCACAGGTTATATTTCGACTACACATGCACAACAATTATTTTGCATCAGTGCAACAACATGATTGATTGGTTAAATGGGTGAATGCTTGGCAGTTACAAAGCATACGATTGGCTCTTTTCCTCCAACTGACAAATTTGCCGTCAGACTTCTCAATTTAAGTGGCTAGTATCTTTATATAATGTCACACCCACATTCCCACAGGGTGATAGACAGATGGCTCATCCAATCAACCTGCCAAGTATTTTCTAAAAGAGCCTGCACTCTTCCAAAACATTGTTCATTGGACTAAATGTTTGCTATGTTCAATGACACTTTCCTCTTAGAAAAAAAAATATTATTTTTCTCCTTTCAATGGGTGTGTTGCAAGTATTACAAGTTTAGCTATATATTTTGAACCGGTTAGGGTGTTTTATACATATTTGTATTTGTCGTTAACACTATTTAGTACCAGTACCACATTTTGCATTACTATCTTATTTAATCTTACAGTAAATGTATGATTGGAAATGCATGACATTTTTTATCGGTTTATGCCTATTTTGTAACCTGGTGTTCAGTCACTGCCATTCCCGTTCATTGACCGTAAAGTAATTGTTACACCATCCTGAATGCGAGGTACAACTTGCTACTGGTTGCTTCTGTGTTTCATTACAGTTTCATGCCATATTCTATGTCCTGCAGGTTTTAAAGACCAGTGAATGAGTCAGATATATAATTTGCATTAATTTGAAGTACAAACTCCACAACTTTCTGTATTGATAGTAAAAACCAATGACAATTTAACGTCCTAACACCTTCAGATGTTCAGCGTGGACTCATCAATTTCAGGTTTCTGTATTTAATGAGTCTAATCAATCGATCTAATCAATTTGTAATCCTCCATGGGATTCCATTGTATATCAACACTGCTTATACTGCATGGTCAAAATGCTGGTAAACTGAAATGGAAGAGAAAAGATCCTGCTTAATAAATAACAAAATGCAATATTTAATTAAAAATGTCAGCTTGTGGACTTCTATTGAGGTATAGGAGCTAAAATAAACAAATATCAGTTTTATCAAGATTTTGTTGCACAGAAAACCTCTGCTGTGGAGGACAGTTAGCCAGATGTTCTTCCACACATATCAGCAACAATGACATTGAGACAGCAGATTTAAGAGGTATAATGCAATACAGAGAGACAATAAGCACATTTCTCAAATTTCCAGTCCATCTAAAATATCAGTGAAGAGGTTCCAATTGTAACTTCCTCTAAGTAAGCAATGAACTTCGAAGGAACAAGCAAGACTGAGTGGGTAGTTATTATATGGTGTTTGTCATTGATTTTCAAAGTTACGATGAATTCAAGTAAATTGCTATGTCAGTCTCTTCAATAGGTATCCCATGACAACAGGAAGAGTGGCAGTGAAAAGCAGTTAAAATATGTATTTGAATCGGTGTGTTTATGTTGACAATGCACATAAATGTCTCCATGAGCACACTCGCCAGAGTTATAGCGATATGCCAGTGAAATTGCCTCGCCGTGCAATTATCTAAACTGTACACAACGGCAGTTTGAGTGACATGCTGTAAATTGTGCACGTCCAAAACGTCAATTTATACCTTTTAAAGAAGTATACAGGAGTAAGGATGCGCACACACACATACACACAGGGCTACTTATCTGAGCAAGGCATCTGATGACCTTGTATACGTGGGCTGTCAAGGCTAATTGGTCCACGTGTCAACAGATGTTTAGGAGCTTAAAGAATCAGCGTCTGGCCATTGATCTCACTCGGCCTCCCTCATCACACACCATTGCTTAATCCTGTCCACAAGTCCATTGCTGTCAATCCACCTTGGCTTCTCAAGGAGAGAGAGGAGGCTGGGATGTTATAGAGAGGGAGGGACATAGAACATTTTGACATAAATGATTGACAGGCCATGCAGATGGTACAATAAACGAGACCATGAAATGTCTGTGTGTGTTCAAATATAAGCTTCTCCAAACCGTATTACTTACTTAAATAATATATAATAATATAAAATATAATACTTGTATAATATATTGTGTTTATTTTCTATCTTAATAATGTGGCTCGGGAAAGGGACGTTTCAGCTGGAGCGGCACCCGTGACCTGACCCCAGATAAGTTGATGACGATGGATAAATGGGTGGATCTAAGCATCTCATGCATTCACTGTCTTGTTGACTTTGTTGCCGTAAAAACATAATTTCCCTTTAATTAATCTCCTTTTGGTGTCATATATCATATATTGCTGGGACACATAGCAGCTACTTCTTAAAAGGTATAGGGTCTCAAAATGGAGCAAGTCATCGTGCTATGGTGAGCCTTCACATTGGTGTATTGTGTGGAACATACTGTGGTTCTTCTGCCCTCTATACAAGCCTATGTCATCTCACTGGTTAGGCAGATATCTGTCTCTCTCTCTGTCCACCTGTCTGACTGTGGTTTACCACATTTGAGAGCGAGTGACACATTTTTAGAGCGAGCACACATACACTGCACAGTGCAAGCAGGTGCCCTATACCGTGTTCAAGGTTTCGTGATATGCCATGTTTGACCACAGTCCTGTGGTCAGTTATATTGGGAGGAAGGGCTCTGATAGGTCCCAATTATACCCCAGGTGTGACATAATTTCTGGATTGTAACCAATCATCTCTGACCTATTCTGCCACCCCCACTGAACCCAACTCAAAGTGAGAAAAGTGTCCAGTATGAAATGGGTATACTAGGATCATATATGGAATATATACTATATCTATAAAACTAGTATACATTATAAGAACCCATCATTCGTTGTATATAGGCACGTCATCTTTCTCTCACTCCTTCTTATCTAGCCTCACGAGACCATCCTGATCTTGCAATCTTCAGTTTGACTTTGCCTCGAGAATATGTCTGGGCAGCCTGGAAATCATCATTTCAGGTCCGTATAACTAGCATGTGGCTAATAAGCGTTACTGCTAGCTACAGGTGTGGTTTAGGTGTGACAAAGGCAACTTGAAAACAACTGGAAATGGCGGGTCCTACAAAGGTTAATGTAGGTCAAGCAATATAACATCCGTTTATTGAGAAGAGAACAGGCTTTTCACTCTTTTCCAGACTTTTCTGGATTTAACAACAGGTTCAAAGGTTCGTCCAATCACCTGCCAAGTATTTCTTTGAAAGGGCCTGCCCTTTTAAAACTGTTTCAATGGACGGCTCCCCAGATGGATGTGTCTATCAGAGACAGATATCTGGCGTGTCAGGTTAATATCTATCAGCTCAGTACACATTACACCCTACACCCAGGAGCCCTGCAGGCAGGACTGGGACATTACACCCCCAGCTGGCCAGGAGGCTCACTCAACTCAGCTGGCAGGCATCAGCAATCAGTCTCTCCTTCGAGAGGATGTACCACCACCGCAAACACCCATGGAGGTTTGTTGTGACCTTCGACCTTCGTTGCTTTTCTCACCTGCCGCAGACAGAGCAGACTGTCTTGGAAGAGTAGGCTACACACCATCAGACTGGAACATAGCTGGCCAAAACCTGGACCAGCTGGACACATCCTCCTGTGGTATGTGTGAATATTACATCTAACGGATTACTGCAAATCTTAGTTAATTCATACAATGTGTTACAGGTAGTACCTGTTTAATATACTATACAATGCAATGCATTTCATTGAATATATCATTTCAAATTCTTGTTGCCCCATCGACACCTATTGCATCCTAACCGTCCTTGCATCCTCCCTGTAATCCCTTCCCAAGGTTTTTTATATTGTTGCCCACATGGTTTTCACAGAGGCTTTTCCTTGTCTGGCGGAAGAAGCAGGTTATGGGGGTGTTGTTTGTTTCCATGTGAAATTTGGGGTTGTAAAGCTCTTTGAGACTGTAATGTGATTAAGGGCTATATAATAAACTTGACTGACCACCACCGGCCACCACCTTCACAACGACAGCAGCAACTGCCATTTTGCCCGCCATTTTGTTTTGAGCACTACAACTGTTTCCCCAACAGTATTGGGCAGCATTAATGTGTCTTCTTATTCAAGACTCCCTCCCTCCCTCTCCCCATCCTTCTCTCTCTCAAAAAAAATAACTAAATTAAGGAGACAGGGTGTGTAGATCCTGAAGAGAAATGGCTAAGGGCCTGTTGAAAGCTTGCCTCAGGTTGAGTTTTCATTTGACTAAATGGTCTCAGAACTGGAGGTTTTCAAAAGAATTTGAGGTCTGAGAGATGTTCTCTGTACCATAAAGGAAAATGTAACTTTTCTTTAGGGGGGAAAAAAAAATATTATATATTCTGGTTTTCAGTTTTTGGTTTGTATGGAGAAAATTGTGCACCAGTAAAGGTCTGTCTGTCTCTGTCTCTCTCTCTCTCTCTCTCTCTCTCTCTCTCTCTCTCTCCCCCCCTCTCGGCTGCCATGCATCAGCTCAACAAGAGGCAAGCAGGTGCGTGACGTTGCTCCGCACACAGTTAATGAATCTGCGTCTTATGTCATGACTACGGGCCGCACGTGGACTTTTAATGTAAAGCACATGTTGAGCCATGCTCTCACTCACTCACTCACATGCGCACACACACACACACACACACACACACGCGCGCGCGCGCACACACACACACACGAGCGCACGCGCGCACGCTGTGTTCTCATTAGCATCCAGCCTGACATATCAGCTCCCCAATGAGGCAGCGCAACACAGCTCCTATCTGTCTCCCTCTGATTCCCTCTCCATCATTATTCCTCCTCTTTGCCCTACATCACCCTCCCTTCCTCGCCTATTAGCTGCTTCCCCAGCATCCCTCCCTCCACCACGTCAATCTGCCTGGAACCGTTCAGATTGGCAGGAGGTAGCATGTCAACATTCAAAACATTGTGTGCGTGTGTGTGTGTGTGTGCGTGTGCGTGTGCGTGTGCGTGTGTGCGTGCACACATTCATTTATATACCCTATGTGTGCTTCTTCTATTTGAGCTTCCAAATTGATTGAATGAAGTGAACTCATGATACAAAGGATGGCCGTGACATGGATATTGATATAGCATGTGACTGTGTGTGTGTGTGTGTGTGTGTGTGTGTGTGTGTGTGTGAGTGTACGTGACATATCTCGATTGGGCGCAGTGCGCGCAAGGGTTGAAGCCATCGCCAGTCAGGTATTTTGCTTAGCAACAGTGTGTGTGTGTGTGTGTGTGTGTGTGTGTGTGTGTGTGTCTATTACAGTACATACATGTGTTATTTGATGATGTGATGTGATGTGATGAGGTAGCCAGATGTATTATCAGCCTGTCTGTCAAAGTGCATCCGTCTGTCTGAGCGACCTGGCAGAGGCTGGCAGTTCAACCACACCCCCCCCCCCCCCACCACCACCCCCATATCCTCCACCCCTCCCCCACCCACTCTCAGCTTTCATCCAAAGAAACCCTGCTAAGGCTTCCTCATTAACCAGCTCTGTGGTGCTTGCTAGCTTCCCTACATGACACAAACCAGGGCTCTCTCTCTCTCTCTCTCTCTCTCTCACCCCTCACTGTGTTTTTCCTAATGAAAGAGGGGGGGGGGTCTCTGTGTGTGTCTTTTACCATGCTGCGCTGGCACTGTGGATTCCTCCTGTCTTAAGAGGGAAGCAGAGGGTGAGCGAAGAGGAAAGTGGGAACACAAACACTTTGATTTTATGAAGTATTACTTGTGCAAAACACCTGAGCACCTGTGGCAGTGAATTTGTATTTGTAGAAAGTAGTCACAGAAATAAATAAGCAGTTGCACACTTGTAGACATTTTGGTGTACCGACACAAGAGGTACACCTTCTCAAGATCTCCATCACAGGTGCACAAATCATAATCTAAATCACAAACTCAGAAACTCTATACACTTGCATTTGGCAGACGCCTTTATCCAAAGCGACTTACATGTACAGTAGTACATTTGTAATTAGTTGGACAGGTCATACACCAGTAATTGTGGTGGACAGGATGTCAGAGGGGGCAGGATGGTCTAGTGGTTTGGGTGCTTGGCTCCCAGCCGTTAGGTCGTGGGTTTGAACCCTGTTGTTGACCGAAGCACCCTTGAGCAAGATTCCTAACCCCCTGCTCCTGGTTGGTTGGTTGGCTGCACCTTGCATGGCAGCAATCACCATCGGTGTATGAATGGGTGAATGTGAGGCACAATACTGTAAATCACTTTGGATAAAAGTGCTATATAAATGCACCCATTTACCATTTAATTGTAAGCAACCTTTATTATGTCAGAATAGTTACAGCTTTATGTCGCCATGTCTATTACCACGTCAATATATAATTAAATCATCCAACCAAGTTCCTAGTGGCCGGAATATAAAAGTGCATA
>JAODUK010085499.1:0-14971 GCA_027564635.1 Typhlichthys eigenmanni
TCAGAGCTTTCCAATGTGGCTCGGGAAAGGGAGGTTTGGGGTCCCCTGCTGAAGCTGCTGCCCCCGCGACCCAACTCTGGATAAGCGGATGAAGATGGATGGATGGATAACATATAGAAGGCAAACCCTGTTACATGTGCTCTATAATATATATTTGTATTTTCATGTAAGGTGAGATTATCATTCATTGATGACCTATAGACATCTCATTAGCCTTTCATATCATATGTTAGCCTTTCATATCATCATATCTTGTTCTATGTGTTATAATGATTTTTCAAATTGTATCATAGATTATTGCAGGATTAATCAATATAATCAGATTTATATTTGGCAGTCAAATATACTTCCTAGTAAGTAATAGAACTCGGAGCATAACGTAACAAGCTTAACAAGATAAGCTCTTTTTATGGAGGGCAGAGTACGCTATGCTGTCCTGGGTATTTTATTGAACAGCATTTGTCCCACTCTGTAAGAACACGGAATGAGTAAGCTATTAGCTATGCTTTCCTTGAATTTAGTTTATGTTGTAGGTTTTATATTTATTGTTTGGACAAGATATGTCACAGACAAACTCTGTCTGTGTTCTTATCCATTCAAGCTATTAATAGAAGAGTTCATCTTTTGTTCAAAGACTGTAAAATACATGCAACAATGTATCTGTTTTCCAGTGGAAGCCAAAGGTATCCAACTCACAGATGCAGCACATGACAATGGAAATGGTGTGGACAATCTTGCTTTTGAAATACAGGTACTGTTTAAGGCCTATGCTTTAACTAGGATTTTCAAGTGTTTGATGTGATAGTATGCATACAAGTTCTTGCTTTCTTAGGAAGATAACATCTCTGCTACTAGCACTATCAAGAAAAGAGAGTCTAAAGCAGGAATGGGATCATGCCTGAGGTTAGTTAGTTCTTTTTTTTTAGTTCTTTTTTTTCTTTAGGCTTTAAGGTATTATAATATAATTTACAATTTACATATTGTATTAAAAATAGTCCATGCTTTTTTTTTTGTTTTGTCCATAGTTTTTTGTTTTTTTTTTGTTTTGTTTTGTTTTGTTTTTAATGATACAAGGTTTTTGTGTTACTGACAGTCAGAATTAATTGTATTTCAGAAATCTTAGATTCTATAAATGTATGTATTTTGCAGTGGAAACCGACCAGTTGTTTTGCACTTTAGCCAGGTGTTCAAGCCGTTAACTGCCACAGAGGTTTACATTAGAGCTCACTCAGAATGTTTCAAACACACTGTGCTGGGCATTCTTGGAGCTGGTAATGTATTTATTTTTGGTCTGTTTGCCACATTCTTTTAATATGCCTACTGGTGGTGTCTGTTTGTTTGTAGAGCAATACATATAACATTATCAAAACTAATACTATGTAATATGTTGTATTGCTATGTAATAGTATATAATTGTGTTTAATAAAATAGTATTTTCCTCCAATGTAGGGTATGTGGCATACTTTATCGCAGCCTGTGTGCTGGATTTTCAGAGGGCCGTTGCACTTGTAGTCTTGACAAGCTTAGCAATTGTCTTCAAAGCCTACGATCTTTTCAAGAGGTACAAGGGAACAAGCATCAGCAGGTGTTTTAGACCTGCAGTTAGATGGTTCCGATCTAATTTGTACTGGATAAAATGGTGAGTAGCTACCAATGTGTCTCTATATAATACATCAAGTATGCCTTTATTTGACCACTGTCAAAATGAATTTGGTTCTACAGGGTGTTTATCTCACTGGTGGTGGTCTTGTTGGTGGTATTCCTGGTTCTGGAAACAATAAAACGACCTCAGCAGCTTATCTCCTTTGGCGGTGTCTGCATGTTCATCCTGCTTATGTTCCTATTTTCAAAACACAGGACAGAGGTGAGATATGTTCCACAGGTTAATCCAGGAGTGAAGGTATTATGTTTGCTTAGAAATGATCTTTCAAAGCATCTGATCTTTTTGCTTTGGATACCACTTGGATCCCACTTGACCAATGACTGATCTACTGACACGATATACTGTGTAATAATTCTCTATGGTTTTAGGTGTCATGGAGGCCTGTCTTCTGGGGCCTTGGATTGCAGTTCTGTATTGGCCTTTTTGTCATAAGAACAGAGCCAGGCCTTATTGCTTTCCAGTGGCTAGGAGATCAAGTGCAGGTAATACTGCTGAAGTTTCTATGTTTACTAGGGCTGGGCATTAGTCAGACTGAATTAATTTTTAACCGTAATCTTTAGACTATTCTTGTGTAGCCTTGTTGTTGGTCCATAAACTTACTCAATCAGAAGCAAGTATGCGCTAACCTTTAATATGCTTTTGTAACTGAGTTGTATGCATAACACTATGAAATATCAGATATAAAGTGAATGAATCAAAATCATTAATTTCTCGCTAATGATTTCAGACATTCCTCAACTACACAAAAGCAGGGTCATCATTTGTTTTTGGAGAGCTGATTTCAGACATATTTGCATTTCAAGTAAGTGAATTCTTTGTTATTGAAAATGATTTGAGGAAACCACTGATCCAATTGAACATATTTGTCTTCATTTCGTTTCTATGTATTATTGTGTTCCTAGGCTCTGCCCATTGTCGTATTCTTCAGCAGTGTGATGTCAGTGCTTTACTTTCTGGGGATAATGCAGTGGCTCATTGTTAAGGTACGTGCATCGTGCATGGTGCGTTTGGTCCCATATTATGGCACGTATGAGGATGTGTTTCTGTCCACGTAGATCTCCTGGGTTATGGAGATAACGATGGGAACCTCACCCACTGAGACTTTGAGTGTCGCAGGCAACATATTTGTTGGACAGGTAGGCTTGATACCATATCTTAAGGCGTGTCAAAAGATTGGTTCACAATTCTGCAAGCTTGACTTATACCATTGCATTGCATACTCTACTTATTTTCATTCTTCTTCTATTATTTACTATATTTGAGCTACATTAGGTATTTTCAAATCCATTGCTCACTGTGTTTCATTCATTAGACAGAGGCACCACTGCTGATTCGGCCCTATTTAAAGGACATGACTAAATCGGAGGTCCATGCCGTCATGACTGGTGGATTTGCAACCATTGCAGGCAGTGTGATGGGGGCATTCATATCATTTGGAGTGAGTTGAGCCACCCACAGTAGAAACATTTATCACTAAAGGGAAGACACTCCACATGCTACAGTATAACCCATTGTGTTCAATTATATCAAAAAGCATTGTTATTTGGCAACATTATTTGTTTTCAACACATGCAAGATGCCAAACCTCTGCTCCTTGTAATTGTACTCATTGTACTATAAGCTGTTTTGGATCGAGCAAAATTACCTACTATTACAATAAATATGGTTATGTCTACTAGTAGTCAAACTAAATATAAAACAAATAATATAACATTTGATAATGTTGTCAAATGTATATGTTAAGTCGTGTTGTACACAGTATAAAAGAATCTGCCAACTGATAAAATGTAGTGGTATGTAACCCATGTTGCTGCAGTGTACAGTATAGAACTATTTGTTGATGTTTACTTGCCCCACATACAGATTGACGCATCTTCTCTGATATCAGCATCTGTGATGGCTGCTCCATGTGCCTTGGCATTTGCCAAACTGTCTTACCCCGAGACCGAGGAGAGCAAGTTTAAGTCAGAGAAGGAGATTAAAGTGGCGTGTGGGTATGTATCTCTCGTTGTTCATGTCCTCTGGTTCTTTTGACGGTTTGGCCCTCGTTACGTATTTAGCAATGTCTTTCCTCTACAGTGACGAGCAGAACATTTTGGAAGCTGCTAGCAGTGGGGCGTCTGCATCAATAGGTCTTGTTGCTAACATTGCAGCCAATCTGATAGCTTTTCTTTCCATTCTGGAGTTCATAAATGCTGCTTTGAGGTGGCTAGGTGGCATGGTGGGATATCCTTCAATCTCATTTCAGGTAAAGCCTATTCGCCATAGTCTTACACTATAAGGTAGACTTAGTTATATTATTGTATTATATTCAGCAATATTATTTATGTCCACAGATGATATGCTCTTATGTGTTTATGCCAGTGGCCTTCATGATGGGGATACCATATGAAGAGTGTTTCACTGTGGCAGAGCTAATTGGCACCAAATTATTTCTTAACGAGTTCATAGCTTATGAGACGTTGTCCAAACTGAAGACTAACAGGCTCAATGGACTAGATGAAGTTATTGGAAGTGAAAGGCAGTGGATCTCTGTGAGTGAAAATGTCCAGACTGAGTAATATAATAATAATAATAATAATAATAATATAATCTTCATTAATAATATAGGCCTAGTCGTCATTTCACGTGCAATGTTGGTTTTGCCCCTTGCAGGTCAGATCTGAAATCATCTGCACATATGCACTTTGTGGGTTTGCCAACTTCAGCTCATTAGGCATTGTGATTGGAGGCCTGTGTGAGTATCATGTTTACCTCAAGTGTTAGCTACTTGGAAACAATTTGTTCTGTAATATGTTCTCTCTGGGGAATAGTTGTCTAATGGTTATTTTTTGTTCTGTATCAAAGCTTCTATTTGTCCAGCCAGAAGAACTGACATTGCCTCTTTAGTGTTAAGAGCACTATTCACAGGGACATGTGTATCTCTTGTTAATGCTTGCATTGCTGGTGAGTACATATATGATACAATATTATATTATTTGAAATCTAAATCTAAATCTAAAGTCAAAATGATGGTTAAAACATTAACAGTAAAATGTTACTGATTATTTAGTGTTACATAAGAGTCAGCATTGCTTTTTCAGGACTTCTCTTTGTTCCACCACTTGACTGTGTGGAGGTGTTCAGGACAACCTATTTCAATGTAACTGAGGTCAATATTCAAACTTGCTGTGATGACCTATTTAAAAGGTAAGCATTCTACAAAGTATGGCAGATAACATATTCTATGTAATCAGAACAGACTAATATTTGCTCTCTGTGTTAATGTGGATTGATTACATTTTAGCCATAAAAGTATTTATATTTGTGTTGCGCTGGTGTGGAAACGCTGTAATTAACTATTGCTCTATTAAACAAGTAATATGATCTGGCTATATCTTTGAAACCTGATTCTATCAGTTGGTTCTACTGTTTTCTAGACTATACTACTACTGATGAAATGCAATATCACATGGCACAATTTCCTTTAAATAAAAACAATAACATTATTGTAAGATTACTTGGATGTTACATGTAGTTTAGCTTTTCAAATAAACTAATATACAACCTTTTCTATTTGTAGCACTATAAACAATGGGACCATTTCATTTGAAGGATCGTGGAATACAATAGCAAATGCCACTTATTACTTTACTGAATGTTGTAGACTTTTTGATGGGCCCGTTTGTAGGTAATCCTTGTGTGTGTGTATATATGAAATGAGAGAGCAATTTCAATGATTTGCCTTAATGTATTTATAAAACTGTATATATGTGTTTGTTTTTATTAATCAGTAAAACATTGTATCTGTTAATGTCAACATTTATACAAATAGATGGGTGTTTTTTTTTTTACTTTCTTACCTAATTTATACTGTCATGTACAGTACATAGTGTGAATTATTACAAACATGCGTTAGCATGTAAAGCACACCTCAGGAATACACAAATTAACATTAATATACAATAAACTTTGAAATAATAGTTTTTATTCATAATAATTCACACATCCTCAATTTATTAGTTTTGAATAATTCAAAATGAAGTGAAAATCTTGTATCACAGGGTACTAATGTTTGACTTTTATTTTAGAAAATTAGCTTACTGTGAGCAAATCAATGATTGACAAACCCACCTTCTAAACAAATGTATTGGTCTTATTCATTGACTTACTTGCAGAACATTCATCCATGTGCTACTTATTTCCCCCTACACTGCCTCCCATACAATTGCCATAATATCTATATACATGCTTACAATGTCAGCACTATGCTTTTGCTCCAAAATATGTCTTTTATATCACACATAATACTGTAATTGCAGACCAAATTGAAAGTGTATATTGACTGTTGATAGCATGTGTTCAACTGGAATATTTGGAGGCTTCTTCAAGGACCCCTTTATGGAAATCCAAAAGATGCTATGGCTGCTTTCCCATTTTTACAAATGAAGCATGCATGCCAGTTATTGGGAGCCAATGCCATTTCAGAATGATGCTTGTCTAAAGGTGGATTCAGCGATTGTCAGCTACTTTTTGTCAAATTCAGCGAACTCATAGTCCGCTAGCTGTACTGTCTGTGTTCACTGAAAAATAATCACGTGCTCAAACAGCCCTCTGTAAGTGGGATCACAAACAATGTGGTCCAGACCGCACCACACAACACTTAGCTCAGCGTTGGCATTGCATATCCAATTTATTGTGCAGATTTTGATCAAGTTCAAATATCAATCATCTTTCTCCAGCATTGCTGACTCCACCTTTAAACTGTAGGACACAAGGAGAAATGACTTATATAAGTCTAACTTAGTTGTTAGTACACCTCCTGCAGCTGCAACTCATGTAGTGAAAACCCACAATAGCTCGGAGAATTTCTGAGAATTCACCCATGTTCAAATATAAAGTATATTCAATAGTTTAATACTATTTGACTTGCTCATACTTTGCTTTGTCAGTTTTACAGTGAACCACGTGCCATGAAGTGCAACAATGGGACCTGTACACTGTTAACAGCTTGAGCAAAATTCCTGTCAGTGAATATGTTCAAAGAACTCTTTAAAAAAGTGCACACAATTTGAAGACATAAAGACTGTGCTTTGTCTATAATTACATGCATAGATTTGATAGTTTTCTGACATAAATAATGTGTCATAACTTATAAGCATAACCAGTGTACAGTGTCTACAAATTAACAAAAAAAACTTTACAACCTAAAATTGTACTGTACATCACAGATGTAGACAAAATACACCCATTTCAGCTGTTAATATAGATACATATATATTTCTTCACATCTCTTCCCATTTTTTAAACTGTAGTTTAACCAATTACTGGAGGGAGAGTTCTCCAGTGATAATGTCAGTTCCAAAATTCACAGTAAAGTTGCCTAGATAGCACCTAGACAGCATTTCTTTGATATATCTCTCTGATACAGTATTCCTATTTCCTGCTAAAAAACAATTTCTTCTTGATCTATAGTGCACTTCTGTTATAGTGTTCAAGACGTAGCTTTGTCATTTAAAAAGCCTTCTATTTCTACCTTATCTGGACAACCTCATTAGTTTCCTCAGACGTGGGTTTAATTTTGTTCTCTTCTGCCTCCTGAGCCTTTCTAGTCACCTTTGGGCTAGACGACGTCTTTTTGGACAGCAGAGGACTGTTGGTTCCTTTACGCTGTGTCTGTGGACTTGAGGAGCCCAACTTGCGGTTTAGCAGAGGGCTACGGGAGCCCTTAAGCTTCACGGGCTGCTGGAGACTGTCCATAGGCTTCAGAGGACGCAGGTTAAGAAGCCCACAATAGTAGTTACACTGATGATTGCTCAGGAACTGCTCAAACACTTTAGGAGAGCCCTTCCCGGTAAGACCTTGATACCTGAAATATGGATAACATACTTTAAATTCAGACCATATACGTTACATCAGTATGTTCACAAGTAGCACAGCACAGAATCGACATAATTACGTCATGCTACCACGGTCACGTAATTTGCTAAACTCCTCAAAACCCATCTCTTCAATGCTGCCTATAACATTTAACCCGTTGTTCCACTTTCACTTCACCCCCCCTGCCCTCCCATATATTATTATTTTATTTTTTATTTTCTACATATTTCCCAAATCTTATTCATTTAAATATATCTTGTTTCTAAAATGTATATTCCTATATAGAGATGGCTGATATATATATATATATATATATATATATATATATATACAGTACTGTATATATCTCAGCCAAATGTTTTATACATCATTCTATTTGCCTATTTACAACGTAAGATGTACTTGAGTGTTTTGGAAAGTGTCTTGAATTAAAACGTATTATTATTATTATTAATTGTATTATTATTATTGTTCAGATACAAACCCTGTTGACTTCGTCACAACTCTAATGTTAGTCAGCTTGGTTCCAACACCTATAGCACAGGACACAAAGGGTCACTGGCAGCCATTATTCATATTCACATTGTTTACCTCATGATCTCTTTTCTTTGTTGCACTGTCTATAAACCTTACCCTCCAGACGTGTGACTAATAAATTGCCATGCGTCCATTGTTGGAGCCAGTGTTGAAACGTGCAGCATTTCTGTTCCACTTCGGAGGTGGTTCTAGTAATCAAACTGCCGTTAGCATCCATCATGCAATATTTCAGGAAGATGCCATCAAGGTCCATTTCCACTGTTGCATATGGCACAGAGTTTGCAGGCCGGCAAATCAGGTACTGAGGAATTACTCTATGGAAATAATAAGGGATGGGCATAGGGTATGCTTATTATTTTCTCTGAAAGTAATGTGTTTTGTATTACAGCTTACATTTCATCACTGCAGTTACTTACTCTAGTGAAGACCCAAACATCTCAACAACTCTTGCTTCAGCAGCAAAGATTTTACAGTATTCCCGAATCATGTTTTGGACTTTACACTCCTGGAAAAACAAAGGATTTCATTAAAGAAATGTGTGCATGCAAATAACATAAGATGCTTGCGCTGAATCTGTGTACACTTTGAACTGCAACTCACTTGCTTAGTAACCTCCAGATTCTTCTCTACGAGGTTGCTCTCCTCTTTGGTCCCGTAGGCGATGGGGCTTTGAACTTTGATGATGCAGGTGCTCCCAGAGTCAAATATGGGATCCAAGCCGTAGATAACCTTAACCCTGCTGGCTTTGTGTGCACAACCCTCCCCAACGCGCACCTCCGTGCTCATGATGCGGCCAAAGAACTTCTCCCCCCAGCAGCCTGAATCCGCCAGACCCTTGGCGAACAGCATCGGGGTCATCTCGATCTCCTCTCCAACTGGAAAATACAATAATGCGTCACTATCACCAATGTCATTACATTTACCTATAATGTTTTGATATGGTAATGTGAAATGACTTACCTTCCAAATCCTCTTTTAGAAGGATCTCAGACATAACTGTAAAATAGCAATGGAATAATAATTACATGTATCCAGTAACACGCAGTCAGTAGAAAAGTAAATCAATATAATTATTATATAATATATAAAATATGGAATCATTATATTGATTGACTGCAAATAGATTTGTTTTGCCTAATCTTGACAAGCATTTCCTTATTACTTCTTCTCGCTGTTTACCAAAGGTATACTGCAATCAAAGAAAATAAGAAACATATCAGCAGATTATTATCAATGATCACCAGCCACAACGTACTGTCTTCACTGAGCAGGTAATCGGTACTGTCTGTGCCATATTCGTTGTTGATAGTGCAGGCGTACACTCCACAGTCTTGGCTGGAGGCCTGGACAATAGCGAGGGCTACTTGGCTCTCGTCTCCACCACTTAAAAAAAAAAAGGAGAGACAAACACAAAACCAGAAGAGAGCTCCATGAGATAATTGACTGGAAATGATTGCGTTATATACCTGCACATGTTTATACCACCAGAGGTCAGTGTGTGACAGATGGGGAGTTTCTGTGACTGTGGAAGGGATAATTCTGCTGACACAGCAACTGAGCAGCGCATATATAGACATTTAGTGCCCTCCCCCTGGAGATGGTGAAACAAGGTCTCGGGTTACAGTGGCTGTGTCTGGCCAGAGCTTCACTTCCCTGCCACAGCTGTGGGGCTCACAGTCGCATGAGAATGAGAGAATGACATAGCCATGGCATGCACTTCTCAAATCTGCTCATCCTCAAAATATTATTGCACTGCTGCTGTGCTGCTGGACCAGTGGTAGGCCTATTGATTGCTCTGCAAACCATGTCCTCACATTGCATCATGCAAAATATGGCACACAGGAGGGCATGCAGACTTAGCCCTGCTACTGTCTTACGAAATAGCCTATACTACACCTATCACAAGGGGTCCCTTTGACCTGGGGTCTAATTTGTGTCAAAACTCAACTTAACCTTTGTATACAAACGTGAAATTTGGCACAATACAGCAATATAATACAGACAACATCAACTGTTCTGCTAACTCTTTAACTCCCCAGGCACACGATATACTGTAGATCAAATTGACATAAATCCCTAAAATACAAATATATGTATTTATAAGTATTTACGTGTACAGTACCTACGTTTGTTAGCAACCTAGCATGAATGCACATATCTTTGGCCTATATATAGGCCCATAAATGTCTTCCTACTCATTAGGCCTACAGTAAATACAGTATTTAAGAGTAGGAGGAAATACTTGAGTTTGTGACACACTTGCATCAAAAGTTAAGACAATAAGCCATTTTTCTTTTTTATTTCCACACTTTTTTGGGGGTAATTCCAGGAAGCTACAAAGATAATTATTTATATTATTTTGGAAGGTTTGAAAATGATCTTGGGTCATAATGACGCCTGGACAATAGGAGGGCTAAAGCAAATCAAAGAAAGCAACAGAAATATTGAACATTGAAGTAATTACTAATTACATTACTGCACTGGCAGGTTACCTTCTTTTAACCTCTAGTATTTCCTCTTCATCTCTATACCACTTGATGGTGGAGTCGCTCAGCACATTGAAGAACTGGCACCACAGCTTCAGGTGTCCAGATGCATCTGGGAAAGGCTCTCCTCGGATTTTACGAATAACCTGAGGGGCTAGAGGTGCATGACGACACAGGGCGCAAAGTAATTATACACAATTATATTATTATAATTACATTGTTATACACAAATACTGAAGGGACTTTCTAATGTTACCAATTCCTCAAGCACAGTCTGCCACGACTATCGCTGCTATGCAGACCACCACAGACCACCACCACTATTGGCTGTTCTCATTCCACCACAGGTTTACCTTTGAACGGGTCCAGCTTCTCCTTCTCCTTCTCGGCAGGTTTGTCCTCAGGCTTGATGCTGGCTGTGTCCTCCACAACCTTCGGTACCTCCAGAGTGGTCTTTCGGCGGCTCAGTAGTGGGGAGCGTCTCTCCATTGGTGGGGTGCATTGCCCTGCTGGAGTCTGCAGTAATGCTGCCCTGCGAGACTGACTGGGAGACATGTAAGGGCTCTCTTTTTTGGCTTGGGTGTCCAGGGCCACGGCATTAAGCCCGCTCCCCTCGGCATCCTCTCCTTTAGCTTTGGACATGAAGATCTTGCGCCGTGCGCCAGAGGCCAACTCCTCCGGAGTAGCAGACCGGATGAGTGACAGGCTGTCTCTTCTCTTTATCCGGGGACTGCTCTCACAAGAGAGGGAGGATGTTGGCGTCGACCTTCCACTCAACTCTTCTCCCGTCTGAGGGTCAGAACCTGTGGCATCTTTGGACAGGAACCTGCGAAGGCTTGAAGGACTCAGTGGAGGCAGTGTCTGGATGCGTATGTCCAATCTCTCTCCGAAAGGCTTTTCGTTTTGGACGTCCTCCACTGTTAAATTAGACTCTATCTCTCTTTGGACCTTCGTCTGTAACGTTTCGATGGCAGCTTCATATGATAAGGAAGGGGTAGGGGTGATTTCTATTGTTGTCTTTGCAATCGCTTGCAGGTTGTGATCCCTTGTATTTGCATGGGTTTCATCAGAGCCAGTGGTAATATTATTAAGATAACGCCTCTCTTCCCTCGACACAGCAGCCGAGGATTCTGTCTCGCTGCACACTTTTTCAGCAGACACAATGATTTCTGGACTGTCACAAATTACAGTTATAGGCGGCACCACTAGGGGTGCTTTGTCCAGTTGAGTCACGTCTAAAACAGGACTCTTTAAAGATGTGCAAACCTCCTCCCCATTTTTGCTGTCATCAGTGTATGATGGTTTTGAAATAGGAATGGGTGAATAAATGATCGGAGTTCCAGTTCTCTTAAACTGTTGCTCAATCTCATGGCTTTCAACTGGGTCAACTGGTTGCACAACTTCCTGTGCCTTTTCTGCTAGTGGCAGCTTATCGTTACTTAGCAAATTTGTCTGTGTGAAAGTGAGGCTGTCCATCACTGGAGAAACAATATCTTGTTCCCTGGGCACAGCCTCTGACACATTTGTACCATGTGCTTGTAACATGACAGGCTGTGATTGTTCTCTGCCGAGTGACAAAATAGTTAATGGCACTGTACACTCTTTGATCTCAGGTTCCATTACATTAATTTCAGGTAAAAGCCTTTCTTCATTTAGTCTTATTTCTGGCAGAGTAACCCCAATGTCTGGGATATCTTCAACTAAAGTGGAGTTGATTATTTTAATTTTAGGAACATTTCCCGCAAGCCCTTGGAAGAGTTTATTTGTGCTATTTATTGCCTTCTCATTGGGATCCTCAGATATATTGACATTGTCCTCTGAATGGATATTAAATTCACCCAAGTCTTCCAATTGGATCTCATTCTCTATTTCTTTATCCATTTTGAAGTTACTCTCAATATTTATGGTCTGCACCTCATTTTTCTCATTTTTCAAGCTTTCTTCTTTGCCTTCGACTTTTAAAAATGTCTGCTCTTGTATTTCTGGGTTAAGTGAGTTCCCTTCAAATATATTCTTCAAAGCAGAAGTCAACCTTTCTTTTAAAACACATTCATGTCTTTCTGAAGTAGACATTAAACTCTCCTTAGTGAAGACATCGTCATCTATGCTTTCCACTACCAGAGGGACAGGTTCTTGTTTTAGGTCAACGTTTGCAGAAGTGACAGGGGCTACAGTGGCAGGAAATTCTGTGCTCATTTCCTTAGTAAGTGGAGCACATTCCATCTCATTTAAATTATCGCTTTCTATGCTGCCTGCTGCCGTTATATTGTCGCACATTACTGAAATATCAGGCACCTGATTTGAGGTTTCACATGCAACTATTCTATCTTCCAAACAAGGGGGCCTCAGTTCAGTAATCTCGTCAATGTTTATACGTGGACATAGTTGTACCTTTGATTTCACTTCAGTTTTCTCTTTCTTAGGTGTTTTGTTTTTGAGCGATTCATGCTTTTGTTCACCTAGTTTACTTTCTTCGACTTTCTCGTCAACATGTGGTTTTTGCAACATTTCAGTGGCAAGTTCATCAAGGATGTGGCTTTTCATTGCAGAGTTCACACTGCAAGAAGAAGTCTTGTAGACTGCCAGATTTGAGACTGACATTTGAGAGGGTGTTTTCTCACTGAAGATGTTGGTGTGGGGCAGGCTTACATCCCTCACAGATGATGAGCTGGTTTCAGATGTTATCGTCTGGTGTTCAGGCTGTGGCGAAACTAGCAAGGCAGGTGGCTTTTGATCTGACTGAGAAGTGATGGAAAATATAGACAGTATATTTAAGTGATAGTCCTATATTGCATTCTTAAATACTGTATATTGTATAACACAATGTATTGCAATAGCAAATTGAACCCCCAGTTATAGCTTCCGCACCTCAGTAGATGCCTACATGCTGTTCGGCATTAAATCATCCCATAGGCATGATGAATCATTTTTGAGGGTTTAACAAAAGTTCAATATTGCTTTAAGGACACTCAATACAAATCAAGTCAATTAAAACTTATTTCATACAGTTCCAACAATCTAGTGAAGCAATAGGTTTAACACATAAGCTTAAAGTAATTTTATATGGGGTTGTTATGGCTTACATTTTACTAAAAGGCTAGTGATCTCTGGCTTTGAGTAACTGAGACACTTCCAGACAATCATTAATCAACACAAATATGCAGCTCAGTTTGTAGAGAAGGACAACCCCCTATCCATGAATAAAGCCAAGTAGTAATTGTGTCATGAGTCAAACATTAAAAAGCTTTTTTTTGTGGTATTTTATGACCATATCATCTTATTTAAAGAACTTCTACTATACAATATATCACATGCTAGGTACCTGAAACCAAGTACCTACAGTACCAAGCCATACCCTTGTCAATATTTCCAGTTTTACATGCTAAGGCATGTAGCCTATGCATTAAAAGTATTTTTAATTTTCATTAACATAAACATGTTCAATTAATCCATCATATGAAAAGATCTTGAATTACACTTGTAATTTTGCATATTTAATTCAGTTCTCTATATTAATAAGAGACAGTAACATAACAGTTTATTACATGTATAAATGTCTAGGGAAATTCCCATATTTGAAACAGGCGTGTTTACAGAAGAATTTATTAAATGATTGCCATTCTCTTGGCAAGGGATCACATACTCATTCCACATGCATGACACAAAGAATGTTTGTATATTGCAATCATTCAGGAAATTGTTCATTGAGGAAAAGGAACAACCTGACACATAAACTCTAGCAAATGTTTTGTCAAATCACAAGCACATTTTGAGACACGTTTGCCTTTTACAATAGATAAAAATGCAGATAGATAAGGATGTGTTGTTTGCTATTAATAAGCATTCTTCTTGTTGTGTTTCACTATAGTACAGGGGTGTCCAACCTTTTTTGGTTATGGGCCAAAAAAGGATTTTCAGACTCCTCGCGAGCCACAACATTTTCTATTTTGACATTTTTCAGGAAAATCGACAGTTGGGTAGCTCAGTGGTTAGACCATTTTATTTATAAATGGAAACGCTGCATGCACATTTTCAGAAAAAGCCCCTGTTTGGCTACACCACCCACGCAACCAGTAGGGCATTCAAAGCACGAAAGTGTATGACAGTGGATACCAAAGCTGATCCAAAGAAGGGTAGGTTTCTATGGACACTATAAAGGCGATTCAATACAGTATAAATGAGACTAATCCCATACTGCCTTAACAAAGTCCTATGTGAATGTTAATGAAATAATTGACAAGTTATTTTTTAGTGCAAGCTTTCCAAAATATTTCAATAAAAATGGTGGCTTTGCTTTATATATATAAATATATATATATATATATATATATATATATATATATATGGGAGGTTTGGGGTCCCCGTCTGGATCTGCTGCCCCTCTGACACGACTCTGGATAAGCGGATGAAGATGGATGGATATATA
>JAODUK010085500.1:0-14970 GCA_027564635.1 Typhlichthys eigenmanni
AGGTGCAGGGGAGGGGTAGAGGACAGTGTGAGTCTATGAGAGGTGGAGGGGAGGGGTAGAGGACAGTGTGAACCTATGAGGTGTAGGGAGGGGTAGAGGACAGTGTGAGTCTATGAGAGGTGTAGAGAACAGTGTGAACCTATGAGAGGTGTAGGGGAGGGGTAGAGGACAGTGAGAGCCTATGAGAGGTGCAGGGAAGGGGTAGAGGACAGTGTGAACCTATGAGAGGTGTAGGGGAGGGGTAGAGGACAGTGTGAGTCTATGAGAGGTGTAGGGGAGGGGTAGAGAACAGTGTGAACCTATGAGCGGTGTAGGGGAGGGGTAGAGAACAGTGTGAACCTATTAGAGGTGTAGGGGAGGTTTTTTTATTCCGGCCCTTTTCTAAACAATTTCAATGGACGGTTTCCCAGCGTCGCCCTGGGCAGCTAGTGTAGGCCCATATAACTATATAATAAAGGCCAGAGCCAAGAAGAGAGTTGCGCCAACTGAATATTATATAACAAAATATTCAACGGTAACATGGTTCATGTGCTTGGTGGGCAATTTGAATCGATCAACAGATAACTGCAATTCTTGGTAGTTAGTAGTAAATAAATAGTGTATATTTTATAGGGTACGTCTAGTATTTGCAGCTTACTTCTGGGAACTGTTTTGAGGTTCCACATTTGCTGTGGAAAAAAACGGTCCTTTGGCGTGACTCTCACTTCTACATGGCTCTGGTTGAGGCGTGACGTTAACCCAACAGCGTTAACCTGCCAGGCATGTGGACGCTGCGCTCCACCGTCAGGCAGACGTCGGCGCTGCGCCTGGCGGCCAGCAGGGGGCGCTCGGCGTGTGCGGAGGAGCTGTTGTTCCGCGGGGCGGAGGTGGACGCCGACCCCGGCGGGCGTACCGCCCTGCACGACGCCTGTGCCGCCGGCCATGCCGCCTGCACCCAGCTGCTGCTGGCCCACGGGGCGGACCCCAACCGCCTGGCAGACGATGGCAGCGCCCCGCTTCACCTCTGCACCGCTGCACCGTCCCTGCAGTAAGCTAAGGCGCAGTGTGTGTGTGTGTGTGTTGTGCATATGCTAGTACTATGTTTATGCGAGCACTATGTGTATACTAGTACTATGTGTATGCTAGTACTATGTGTCTGGTAGAGCTATCTGTAAGCACTAACATAGTTCTACGTGCATGCTAGTGCTGTGTGTCTGCTAGCGATGTGTGTTATGTGTAGCGTATGTGTATGCAAAGCGTTAGCATAGCGCTATGTGTCTGCTTGTACTTTGTGTATGGTAGAGCTGTCTGCAAGCATTAGCATAGTGCTACATGCACGCTAGTGCTATGTGCATGCGTTGTGCTAGTGCTATGTGTATGCTAGCACTGTGTATGTGTCGCGCTAGTGTAAAGTGTTGTGCTAGCGCTGTGTGTAAGCATTAGCATAGCACTATGTGTATGCAAAGCATGAGCATAGCGCTGTGTGTATGCTAGCGCTGCGTGTTTGTGTTGTGATGCATATAATGTTAGTGCTGTGTGCATTAGCGTAGCATAGCGCTATGTGTATGCTGTGTGTATGTGTTCTGCTAGCATTATGTGTTGTGCTAGCGCTGTGTGTAAGCATTAGCATAGCACTATGTGTATGCTAGAGCTATGGGTAGCACTGTGTTTATGCTAGCGCTGTGTGTGATGTGTAGCGTGATATGTGTATGCAAAGCGTTAGCATAGTACTGTGTGTAGCTCTACACATAGCACTATGTGTACACTAGAGCTATGTGTTGCGCTGTGTGTATGTGCAGTACTGATTTATGCTAGCGCCATGTGTTATCTGTAGCACAAAATGTGCATGCAAAGCATTAGCATAGCGCAATGCTATTGTTGTTGTTGTGTGTGTGTGTGGCTCTGTGTGTATGCTTGCTATGAAAAATACTAACATGAATTACAAGCCCATACAACCACTGTACGTTATGTAAGAAAACGTAATTATGCCCTCCCCATACACACTCACACCACCCCACCCCACCCCCCAGGTGTGCCGAGGTGCTCTTGGCGGGTGGGGCGGAGGTGAACGTGTCCACCAGGGAGTCCCGGCTGACCCCGCTGTACGTGGCAGCGCGTCAGGGCCAGGAGGAGCTGGTGGCGCTGCTCTTGGCTCGCGGGGCCGACGTGCTGGCCCGCAACCGCGAGGGCGAGACGCCGCTGAATGGCGCCTGCGCCGGGGCGGAGAGGCCGGCGGAGGCCGGGCGCTACTTGCGGGTGGCGCTGGCACTGCTGGATGCCGGGGCGGAGCCGCGGACGGCGGGCAAGAAGGGGCACACGCCGCTGCACAATGCCTGCGCCAACTGCAGCCCGCACATCGCGGAGGCTCTGCTGCTGCACGGGGCCCACGCCCACCTGGAGAACAGCGCCGGGTACACACCCATGGACTGCCTGCTGCAGGTGGTCGGAGCAGTTGATGTTAAAGCGTGATGGTTGAGGGTGGAGTCAGAGATTAATTGTTAAAGCACCCCCGCTCTGAGCCTGACTCCACCTGTAAAGTGTAACTGCACCCCAGCTCTGAGCCTGACTCCACCTTTAAAGTGTATCTGCACCCCCGCTCTGAGCCTGACTCCACCTGTAAAGTGTAGCTGCACCCCAGCTCTGAGCCTGACTCCACCTTTAAAGTGTATCTGCCCCCCAGCTCTGAGCCTGACTGACTTTGCCCACTACAACTTTGAAAAATTAGTCAAGGAGCTGAGTAGGAGGGGCTGAGAGGGGGACCCCCATTAACATTAATGTTAACATTGGAATTTGATGACGGGCCAGGTCCTGGGGTGATTTTTGACGGATATGACGTGTAGATCAGTTTTCAGCACATTTATTTTTGACAATATTAACACCAGCATTGATGTGTCACATCACAGATCAATCCTATTACTTAATTAACAGCTAGAAAAAAAAATTCAGGGTGCAGTTACACTTTAGTAATACACTTTTTTCTCAAATTCAGCGTGGCCCGCTAGCTTCCCATTCTGCATTACACCACCTTTAACTGTTCTAGTTTATTGGTGATGGTCACCCATGCCCATAGAACAGGGCTATTCAACTCCGGTCCTGGAGGGCCGCACCCTGCATGTTTTAGATCTATCCCTGCTCCAACACATCTGATTCAAGGTTGTTAGACGCCTTTTAATGACCCGTTCATTTGAATCAGGTGTACGTCTGTATGCGTTTTGACCCCTACGGTCATGACCCACCCTTCATGACCATAGGTGAGGGTAGGAACTATAATTGCCCGGTAGATCGAGAGCTTTACTTTCTGGCTCAACTCTCATTTACTCACAACAGTGCGGTAAAGCGGTGCCACAATTCCGCTCTCGCTACTCCGATTCTCCGACCAATCTCTCGCTCTATAGTCCTCTCACTCGCGAACAAGACCCTGAGGTACTTAAACTCCTTCACTTGGGGTAAGGACTCATTCCCTACCCAGAGTAGGCACTCCATCGGTTTCCTACTGAAAACCATGGACTCAGATTTAACAGTGCAAATCCTCATCCCAGCTGCTTCACACTCGGCTGCCAACCGATCCAGTGAGTGCTGGAGGTCACGGACTGATGATGCCATCATCTGCAAAAAGCAGCAATGAGTTTCCCAGGCTACCGAACCGCAACCCCTCCCCACCACGACTACGCCTCGATATCCTGTCCATGAATATCACAAACAGGATTAGTGACAAGCGCAGCCCTGGCAGAGACCAAGCCCCACCTGAAACGAGTCCGACTTACTGCCGAGAATCTGTACACAGCTCTCGCTTTGGCCATACAGGGATTGGATTGCCCTTAAAAGGGACCCCATCACCCCCTCACTCCTGCAGCACCTCCCACAGTATCTCCCGTGTAAAAGGTGGAGTCAGCAATTAATAATACACTTTGTCGAATTCGGCAATTATCTCCTCACCTGACTCCATCTTTAACCATTCTAGTTTGTTGTTAAAGGTCATCCATGCCCATATAATATAAATAATCTCCTTGCTGCCATCTTGGTCTTTTGGTCATCGGTACACATCTTTTTGAAAGGTGGAGTAAATTATGCTGGAGAAAGATTTTTGACACATTACCATGTCTGGGGTAGTGGTGCGGTCTGCACCACTTTGTGTTTCCATCTACAGAGGCAGAGATGTGTAGGAAGGTGCGCACAGAACAGACAGCTAAAGGAGTTTGAGGAGATAATCAACAAATTTGACAAAAAGCGTTTTAGCTTACAATCGCTTACAACACCTTTTTAATTATCATCTTAAAACAATTGTAGCTTTAGTTGTCATAGTAACTATCCTCTCGAGACTTGTGCTGCATTAAAATGGAATGGTGAGTTTTTCGAGCCCAAGATTATTTACGACATCGGGAAGTCTGCACAGCTCGTGAACTCTGGAGCTTTCGTAAATAATTTCCACATAAGAGGTCACTAATACCACAAGATGGCAGCATTCATATTGACTCCTCTTGTGAACACTGTAAGCACGACCCCGATCCAATATGCAAAAGTTTATATGGGCAAGTGGTCTCGTGTTATATTGTTTTCACTGGGGCAGGTCCAATACTACTGCTATTTTATAATACTATACCTGATCATTACATGATCATTGCGAGTATTAGTATGGAACCCCTTAATTCAAAAGCTTTTAACAGCCGGGTAGAAAACAGTCGGGCCAATCAGAAGTCAGCTAAAGTGTTTGATCTAGCCTACCGATTGTTTCGGTTTTTCATTGGCACTCTAGCTGATCTTAAGCGTTCTGATTGGGTTAGATAAAGGTAGGTAACGCTTTTTAATTGAGGGGTTCCAGACTGACACAAAAGTCAAACTGGAACTTGCGAGATCAGCATGTTATCATAAGGCTAAAACATATAAGGGATGTTTTCTGCTTCTGTGTAACTCATTGAGGTGGTGGAGGACTACCCAGATCAGCAGCCTGAAGTGGTAGCACGTTCACTCCTCAACCATGGAGCAAAGACTGCGTCCACTAAGGTCGGGCACAGTCAGGTCACCCAAATAACCTCCTTAACTTTTGCTTTTAGCTTAAAAACATGACTTAGCTTTTTTTTTCTCTTCCAAAAAGATGCTGAAGCACTGTACCCCCTCCCCTGCCACGTTGGAGGTAATGCTGAACTCATATACAGTCATCCCGGGATGTGAGTGGATGGAATCCCTGTCAGCATACCTATATGAGGTAATAATAATTATGATTTGTATGTGCACACATTGTTTCCCATGAACAATTTAGGTGTAACTAAGATATTGGCTGGAAAGAAATATTTTTTTATACGTCTAGAACAGTAATTTGTGAGCTTAGTAGGGCATCCGTTGTCATCTGCCGTCTTCAGCCTGTCGCACATGCGCAGTCAATGTGCACACGTCCTCACATACAGTCCAGGAGGACTGTGCGACAGTATTTACATCACGAGCACGGTCCGCCTGGGCCTTAAAGCTGTACGTTCCTAAAGATCCAATTCAGTTATACTTGTTGTGGACATTAATTTCTACCTGTCAGCAGATAAATCTCTTATAACATCGCTACTACACATTAAAAGTCCTTGTATGTGCAAACTTACTTTGTAATTTCAATTGTTGTATTTCTTCAAATCATAGAACTATAGTAAACGATAGCTAAATGCTTGTTAAACAGTTTGAGATCGTATCTTTAATAGACTAAATAGCTGATCCATACGGTTTTTAGTCTGACAGTGCTGTTGTTTACCTCCTCCCACAGAAACACAAGCATTTCTTTGACCTGGTGCGTCAGGTGAGCGGCCAACCACGGAGTCTGCAGCACCTGTGTCGCTGTGCCTTACGCCAGCACTTTGGCGCCCGCTGCTACTCGGCCATAAGTAAACTGGACGTTCCCAGCTCTGTGAGGGACTACCTGCTCCTTTATAACAGTGGCATGCTCCATTAGCCTGTGAGTGAAGCAGTGAATTCATGTTCTATTGTACACTGGCACAAGCCTAAGTAAAAGTGCTTCGATATTATTAACTCTAGCCTGTAATAGCTGGAAAAGAATGAGCAGCAAACCACACAGACAGGAAATTAATTCCACCAAACACTGGAGGTAATGAGGTATAATTGCACATTAAGTGTTAAATTGTTTTAAATGCACACACTTGTTCTTCTTCTCACTTGAAGTTAATTTAATATATATTTTAATAAATATGACTTGTTGATTTATAACATTTCATTAAAGATAATGTTGTAGCACACACTTGAAGCTGCCTTCACTAAATAAACTGCTCCAGTTATTAAAACATGTATCTTTGTTTTTCCTGTGTTGTCAAGTCTCATCAGGCTATTTTATTAATGGCATTACATTTTTATGTATTAATTCAATTGGTATTTAAATATTACGCATCCTTACTTTCCAGGAAAGGGTATGTAGAGATGATGGCGTGTAAAAAGCAGTTGATTTTGCACTCATTCGTGTCATTCAATGTTAGTTACACACATGAACGGACTGCTAAACTACAATTCTTCGAATATGAAAATACAAAAAGACCATTTCAGTGTGTGAATGTCTACTGATCCTACAAAAATTGTTGTTTTGGGCTGGGCAATTGTTTCAAGTCAGACACTAAAAACTAAAATTAAATGTTATACATGAAAGTTCTGCAACATCAGAAAAAAAAGCTTCAAGAACAACAGTCAGTGCGACATCGGGCAAGCTGACACAGAGTGTGGTGTCAAGTGAGGCCCCCAGAAAAGGAATGGGGAGGGCGGGTCTCTCAGCCCAGACCCGACGGTTCTGGGAGGCCAGCCTCTACAACTGCTTTTGCTGTCGAACATCAAAGGCAAATATATGTATTATCAGATGCGCGGCGTAATAACAGGCCTGTGTCACCATAGTGTGGCAAGCAACCTAAATAGCCATAGCTAAATATCAGACTCAATGCGTGTATCAGGACAACTTCCACACGATTCTAGCCTACTGAGACTGGCGCCACCTGCTGGCCACAGCTGCTGCAGGTAAACATCACGGCGTCAGCGGTCAAATCATGTAAATCAAACTGCCAATGAACTGTATTAAACGATATTTGGCTAACCTTATTTTTTATGATGAGATTATCAAATTTCTAAATATGTTAACCTCAGAAAAACTTTTTAGAAATGTAATGTTTTATCATGTTTAATATATATTATGGCATATGGCTTGATATAGCTGATTAATGAGATGTTGGACAGACCATCATACAATAGGTTGGAGAGCAACAGCAGATGTCAGCTAACGCTGTTGGCAAATCAGGCGCTCCTACATTGCGTGACTGCGCAGGCTCAGCCGGCGATGACGTCACTGTTTGTGTGGTTGCTGTTGGAAAAATAAGTCCCGTCTGTCTGGAGATGATTTGATTACACGGTAGGTAAGACGTCGTGTGCGAACACGAGACGTTTCTGCATTCAGAATAACAATTTGGAGAATAATGTGACAGCACTTTGAGCAGAGATCGGCGTGAACAGGTTGTTCTTAGGCTACCGTAACAACGTAGATAGCTAGCTTGTTGGGCGCTAAATAAACAGCCTAGTTATTTAGGCACTGCGAAAATAACGCGCGTCTAGAAATAAATGTAAGACGGGCTTTGCCATGTATGTGATGTCATAATAAAATGCCAGAATGTAGCCCACACAGTATGGGCCATGTAACAGTGACGTAACGTTTGGCCCCAATGAAAATACATGTCAATCGGTGTTATAAAGCACGGCACCTATTTTGTCCCCGCTTCAGGTGTGTGGGCTAGAAATGGCCGTGTGCGCACTGACCATGTTGGACGGCATGGGAGATGGGGGCACGGTTGCAGGGGGTGTGATACTGCTGGTGCTGGCTCTCGTCCTCGCTTGGCTCTCCACGCACGTCGCCGACCGCGAGGGCCACATCCTGGGCACCATACTGACCGTCGGGGCCCACGCCTCTCTCATCGGGCTGGGCGGCCACGACGGCTACAGCGCGGGGGGACCCCCCACCTCGGAGGCGCCTGAACAGCAAAGCCCTTCGCCGTCGCAGGAACACAACAAGCCGGAGGAGGAGGATGAGGAGTCGGCCTCTGACAGAGGGGAAACGGAGGACACGGGAGAGGACGCGCCCGGGACTGGGACGGATTTCCTACTCGACATTCAGAGCAAAAAGCCCCGTGGCGGCAGGTTCCACCCGAGCGACAACGACGTCGATGAGATGGAGGAAGATGAAGACGAGGAGGAGTTAGAAGAAGAAGACGATGATGATGAGCTTGGGAAGCAGTGGGACGCTAAAGTACCGAAGCTAATCCCCGTGTTTTCCAATGATGTCCGGAACGTCGCTACCAGCTCCTGCATCTCTGTCAGGTTGAAGTTCCTAAATGACTCTGAGGATGTAGCGGTCCTGAACCCAGAGGACACAGTGGCTCTGTTGAAAAGGTTAGTTAGTTAGTTAGTTGAAAAGGTTAGGGAGTGAAGAGCAACTATAACAAATGTTTGTTTGTAATGTTGGTGCAACACACAAATTGTGTCACTTTTAAGAAAAGACGTTTTAATAAAGAGGTGATTTGTAACACAATATTGTGACAACAGCAGGCGGGGTGGGGAGAGAGGGTCCAACTTGGCCTTCGTGTCAAGAAGCCCCAGCATACAATCTTCTATTACAGTCTCTCTCTCTCTCTCTCTCTCTCTCTCTCTCTCTCTCTCTCTCTCTCTCTCTCTCCCCCTCCCCCCAGCAAATACTTCCCAGGTCGAGAGCACTGCGTCAAACTGATCTACCAAGGGCAGCTGCTGCACGACCCCGGAAGGACCCTCCAGTCCCTCAACGTCATGCACAACAGCGTGATCCACTGCGTCGCCCAGCCGCCCAAGGAGAGCAGCCCAGATGCAGAGGCACCGTCCGGGGGTGCTGTCGCGGCGGGCGTCGAACCCCCTGGAGCCTCTGGGGACACCCGTGTGGCGGGCTTAGCCGTGAGCTCCGGCAGCCTGGTGGTGCCCGTGTTCGTGGTGATCCTGGCCGTGGTCTGGTACTTCCGCATCAACTACAGGCACTTCTTCACCGCACCGGCCACAGTGTCCTTGGTGGGGGTCACAGTCTTCTTTAGCTTCCTGATCTTCGGGATGCACAGCCGCTGAGTGGACGTTGAGCCGCTGGAGCTCTGAGTGAGGGCCTGGAGGTGGACAGTCTTGAGTTCACAAGTCAGAGAACACACAAATGGTCTGAGGAGGTAGTGTTTGTGCCACACGGACGCTGGGTTTCAGTTTAAATCTGTCAGTTTGCCATGTTTACACCAAATCTTAAAAGTAAAAAAAAAAAAAACGCATTTGCCTCATTTTGACGAATTTGAACGCACAAGATCACATGACTTAATGGGATTCTACAGCATGTGTGCCTGTTTCTGTGCATGAACATACGGCGGGTAATCGGTACAGTAAGTGGCGTAAACAAAATGAGCCACGGATGTGTTTGTACGAAGTTCACGTTGAACTGAGCTGTATTTTTGCAAATCTACTCTTTCACTTGATCTTGGCTGCCTTTCGACTTATTGGGGGATTAGGTTTGTGCTTTGCTGTAGTAGGACATCGGCTTCTATGTTCCATTTTATGAACTCTGCAAACCTTGTTTTTGATGTACTAGCGTGGTTAAAAAGAAAATCTACAAAGCTGGAAAACTACTAATTGACATTAGACATGGTGTCAGGTACTTATGTTCTTAAAACTTGTTCTTAAAACTGTTTTAATTCTCCGAACTCGAATGTGGACTAACTGATTCCTTTTTGTAAATAACATTCTTTCATTAGCAGTTTTGTTGCTTAAATATTCTAAAGAAATACCCTAATTTAAATCATAATCAAAGTAACACCTTTTTACAAGAATGTAAATATTGTATTACTGTAAATAAACTAAATAACGACATGATTCTGGCTGTTTGCAGGTCTTGTAAATCTGATATGGTGTAGGCTACGGTTACTGCTTAAAATAAAGTGACATTTTTTAAATTAATAAATAGTCCTCCACTAGCGTCACCAGAATTACAGCTAGTCCCGTGAGTGACAACGCTAACAGCCAATGAAATTCAACAGTAGGCTACCACTTCCTGAAAGTGCTGTCGAGCTTACTAGGGTATATTGCTGCGTTCAAGCATATCTCGGACAGCTGAAGTTCTGACTTCGGTCATGGAAAAATAATTAAAAACCCCCCTTCATCGTGGAATTCATATTGGAATCCGTGAGTGACGCGTTTCCCAGTTCCGACTTCGCGCCTCCAGCTAATGTCGAACACAAATATCAGACAAATATCAAATATATATTATGTGTGGCGTGCTAATGGGGATTAAGAGCCTGAGATGATGGGAGCGGTAGAGAATAATAGCCTGGCCGGTCAGTAGCAGGGCGGAGAATCTACATTCATGAACAACGTACAAATTCATATTATCCTTTAAATTTATACAGCAAATTGTTAAAAGGTATAGTAAGCGATTGTAAGCCAATTACACTTTTCATCAAAATCATTGTGCACTTGAATGTTCTTGTGTCTGGGATCCATTATCCTGACAACCTTATATCTATGTCTGTTGACACACCCATCTGGGGAGCAGTCCACCAGCATTTACCTGTGGCTAAATGCTGAAGAGTTGCTACTAAATCTGTAGATTGTGTAGGCTATAGTCACCAGATTATTATTTTTCCGTCTATCAGTAGTCTTTTCTGGCTATAATAGCCCATTCTGGTAAATCTGAATTAATTACAGTGGCATACTGACGGAGCCTTTCTTCTGTTTCATCTTGTTATGTAATATGCGCCAATACCAAGGATATTATTTCTTCTCTTTAGGTTTGAAATCAGTATTGATGATATTGGGAAGGCGCTCAATTGTGCAAAATAAATCAACAAGTACTCTTAATTGTTTACAAATGCATTGTTTTCAAATGCATTAACAGTAACTAGCTTGTTTTGAAAATGTAATGAGTAGACAGTACAGATGTGTAAAAATGTAAGTTAAAAAGTTGTCACAAAAATACATACTTGAGTAATGTAGATACCAGAAAAAGCTACTTAAATACAGTACTTAAGTACTTCCCAGCTCTGGAACCAGATTTTTATCCACTGCAGCAGAAACTTCAGGAGAAGAGTGAAAACATATTTTCCATTGAGAAAAGCCTTTGCTCTTTAATACATCTGAATAAAACCAATGCTATATTGTATTTTCTCTGGTGCTTACGATTCAAGTTTGTCGCCCACGTCACACCTAAACCAGGCCCGTAGCTAAACTGCGACGCTGATTGGCAACACACTAGGTTTACCAGCCTGAATCACCTTGACCTCCAAGCTCTCCAGACTGATTCTCGCTGCGAAGTCAAACCGAAGCTAGCAGACCATGACAATGTGTGTGCTTCTGAGGGAGCACCCTATGACATTGAAGGGAGAGGTGTTTTGTTTTAATAAGAGTTTACATATCAACAAGCTTTCTCCAGAATCACTGACTACACCTTTAATTACTTCTACATATTTGGAGTTATCAAATAGAGTTGACTCTTACAAGACATGTCTCTGGTGGTTGTTTATTTCCAATGATCAAAAGTCGGAATTGCGTGACTGAAAGTGAAGTAAAAACACATTAGAGATTAACACTATCAGTACAGGGAAGAAAGCCGATAATGCTGATATACTGGAAGACAAGCTCTATACAAAAAGCCCACTGGGTCATTACAATATAAATACGAAATTACGATGGTGTACAGATAAATAATTCACATATCACTTGATTCACTATGAGCCAGTTAAAAAAGTTAAATATATTGGTTATTTTATACAAAGACATTTCTCTTTAAAAATACAAAGCGAGCACACACGCACTTTCAAAGATGGGACATTCAAGACTGTATAGTTATCGGAAAATAAAAATTACCACTTATGCTAAACAAGGGACAAACCCTCAACCACACAACCATCAAAAGCACACACACGGTGCAATACAGCGCTATTATAAAAAAGCCACTATGGACTGATCCAGTATTTATGTACCAAGTGCTGCTGTTAAGAATCTCAGGTCTAGTAGTCTCCAGCAAAGACAATCAAAACCTGTTTAGAATTTTTTTGTTTGTTTTGTTTTAAAAGAAAAAGGCGCGAGACAAGTGCATATATCACCATCCCATGAATCCAGACGTACACTGAAAAGCTAACGGGACGATGCTGAATAAAACAAGCGCGAGTATGAGCGAAAGCCGCCGGGTGCTGTGCTAGTTCACGTCTTGGTAGATACTTGGAATTGAGCCTGCGGCAAGCTTGGGCCTCTTCTTTCTGACGACGCTCTGGGAGCTGGTGCTACTTCCTGCCAGCTGACACACTCCTCCCCCACCGCCGAGGGAACACACAGAGACCTTCTTCTTCTGTGGCCTCTTACAGTCCGAATGGTTGGTGCCTGGTAGAAGTAGAAAAAAGGGGACATGTTAATGAAAGTCCTTAAAGGTGAGTCTCGCCACTCGGCAGCCATCTTTGAAACGCCCCGGGCAGTTATTTAGGAGGACAATTTAGGCAGGTGGCTTAAGTCAATGGAACCACATGATTGGTTAAATAGGTTCATGCTTGGCAGTTATATAGCAGACGATTGGCCCTTTTGGATTATGTTATGCGTTATTGTTAGGATGTTTTCCTCCAACTGCCATATTTGCGTTTCAGAGTTCTCCCATAGACCTTATTCACACGGCAGCCATCTTCCTCTGACGATAAACAGTTTGCTGCAAAGTGGGTTTAATGTCGTCTTTCTGCCTCCTGGGTGAACATAAAACATATGGAATCGGACAAATCTTTATTATTTCACCGTCTCCCAAATGATCAACAACTGAGAAGACAGTAGGAAAGCGTAAAATAAAATTTGTCCGATTTCCTGCTGCGTTTATTACTTTCACCAAAAAAGTACTGTTGCTACAATTTGAGCTTTCCACCCTGAGCTTGAAGTCAGAGGAAGATGGATGCTGTGTGAATAAGGCCTATAGAGCTCCATTCAACATTACACAAGTGGCATGTCTCCTCCAGAGCCATGTAAAGAGAAAGTCGCGTCAGCAAAGCATTGCTGGGTGAGGAATAAAAGCCAAAGTGCCTCACTGGCTTTAGACGAGGCAGAGTCAGCTGGGGAGGCGTCAAGGGAGTTGCTCCACTGCATGCGACTGGTAAAGGCCTGGCCGTCTGGAATGTCGTAGCCGTCGGTCTCCGCGGTAACGTCAGAGACCGGGAAGATGAGCCTGTTTGATGCAAGCCAGACACACAGCCGAGTCAAGGCCAAAAGGTTACGTCTAGAGATGCCACTGACGACAGGTGACATTTCATTTTTCAACAGCCCTTCTGTGCTATGTGGAGGCAGCGTACTAGACAATGTGGCTTTATGGGCCGGTTTCACACACATGGGTTAAGCCTAGTCCAAGACTAAAAGAAACATTCAAGGAAGATCTCCATTGAAAAAAGTTCTCAGTCTAGGACCAAGCCAAATCCCCGTCTGAAACTGGCCCTAAATGTTCAGGGATCTAATCCACACTTAACCTGACAAACAACACACGTGGTGAGCCTGCTGGAGGTGAGATGTAGCTAGGTTTACAATATAGTTTGCATGTTGGTTCTCCACCATGGGTCTTGATCAGTCACAAACACTAAAAAGTCACAGCAGGAACAGCGCCTTCTCTAGGTTAAACACAGGCCAGAAAAGTGCCTTCATCCGATTTGCTCAAACTGGTACAAGGTGTCTGCTACCTTTTAAGATTTAAGAGCCATGCCATATTGTACCTTGCATTGCACACGACAACCCGTAGATGGCGCCATTTCCTCAGGTTTTTTTTTTTTTTTTTTAGTGTTAAGGCCCTTTCAGACAGGACGCCCAAAGTTCAACCACACAGGGCAGGGCGCTCAATGGACGCTCAAGGTTAAATGTGGTTGAACTTATGGCGCGGCGCAGCGAGCTTCCTCAGCGGTGTGCTAGCCGCGATTGGCTCAGTGCCTCAGGCCATAGGAAACAGTGATTCACCTGCTGTGTGAGAGGGCCGTTAAGGTGGTGGAGGTCAGGTAGTTAAAGGGAATGGAAGGGAGGCAGGGAGGGGAGGGGAGGGGAGGGGGGGGAACTCACGCAGACGGCCCCAGGAGGAACACCCGGACGGCCCTCCTCTGTTCGTCCGTGTGCTGGGGGCACCTCTGGGACCTGGGGCGGGGGGGAGGGGGGGGGAGTGGGCACAGTGCGGCACCGTGAAGCCCCGGACACATTGAAGGAGACGGAGCGTTACTGAACATTCAGCCGTGCGTTGACGAACATTTGTCGACTTGAAACGAACCGACGAGGGCTACCGTACGCCGGGATTGCACCGGGCGCCATTGTGCGCAGCGTTCGGGCTCCAACGCAGGTTTGTTCCGTCTTCTCGAAGCGTCAACTTCCACTGGGAGCAGTTCAAAAGCGTAGCGCTGCGAGGCAGTTGTATTGGCGAGATCAAAAAAACGACTTTGCCTTTCCGACATTGACTTTACTTTCACTCACTTCCACTCTCACAAACTACTGCAATTATAGCCACACCATGGTCATTTCTGGAACTGTCCTGGATTTGTGGTGTCATACAACTCTGGTTTTAAATTTTTGGCACACGACTTCAATTGTATTTTGTATTTAAGCAGCTCATGTTGGCCGCGGCTTCCGTCAAAAATAGACACGGCGTCAATCTCTAGCAAAGCAGAACGGAGAGCTTCTGGGACACTTCCAACACGCCCCGCGTCGCGTGTGGTGGAAGTGAAAGCGTTGACTAGAGTGGCCGCGTTCAGCTCCGGAGGCCGCGTCGGAGCAGGTGTTGTGCCAAAAAGTGATTTCGTTACAGAAAGTGATTTTGCGCGCTCCCGCGGACGGCAGCCTGTTAAAGCTGCTGTTTTCTTGATCAGTAAATCAAAATGTGCGAGTTAATCTGAGTTATTGTCTTCGATAATAGCAAAGGTGTGTCTTTGTGACACTTATGCTTCTTGTAAAAAAATTGTGTCATATGAATACCCAATTCAG
>JAODUK010085501.1:0-14965 GCA_027564635.1 Typhlichthys eigenmanni
TGAAGAAAACTGTGCTTTTCTTTCAAAAATTAGGAAATTTCTAAGTGACCCCAAACTTTTGAACGGTAGTGTATATAGCTCTTAAATCCTGCATACATCTAATTTTTAACCCATTTATTAACTATGGCTCTGGTCTTATTCAGAGAGAAGATTCTGAAGTCTCTTTTCATGGCATGGTTGCATTAGGCAGGTCCCAATATAATAGGCTATTTGGATGTCAAATGAGAGCCTATTATTAACATTACATAACATTATTTGTTTTGAATAAAACGTATAGGCAGGCCTTTGTTTTATTCCCAACAATGTTAATAAGAGAACAAAGAATCAGAAAATATGTTAAGAATTATTATAAATATAATTGACAGAATCATTGATTATAGACTCTAGTTAATGTTACAGATGGATAGTTTATGCGAAATATTGTTGTTTGTGATCAAGGTAATATGTTGCATGTTTTCAGACCCATATCTATAGCCTTCTCTTTTCTTTTCTCCCTATTTTATCATTCATCAATCAGACAGACACTTCTCTGATTATGCCTGCGTTTGCAAATGTCAAAGTATCAATCACTCGTTCAATTAACAGGTTTTTTATACCTCTAATGTAATAATGTTGATGTATGGACCTGGCTATGGTCCGCGGGGTTTCTGTTATTACTTATGTGTAATATTATTTCTATCTGATTGACTGATCCATATGTGCCTGCAGTATGTTAATCTTAATCCGCAATTAAGACGCGTTAATGCGGGTACGGTTAATTAGACTGCGCCTTAATCATGGATCTCGTGTAAACACAATTCATCATGCTCTATGATCAGAAGGATTATTCTGCCACACGCGTACACGCCCTTCACGCACGCACACGCCCCTCACGTTGTCACTATAGAGGGTCAGTCCACGGCGTGTCTTGTACCTTGTACCTTGTACCGTGGTCGTGTACGGTCGCCCGTCCCGTTCAGCCGTTGCTTCCCGAGCCTGGTAACCGCTGTCCTGAAGCATTATTGGACCCGCTCATGTCACTGGACCGCGACCGCACACCGGACAGCTTCGACGACCAGCACCGTAATGAATATGGCGTGTATCGGGGACTTCGATCCTTTCACTGCTGCTATACCTGCCACTAAAGTTGAGCTCACCGTTTCGTGTAGGTGAGTGAACGGATGTGATTTCTTATCATTTTCATGCTATATATTTGCTTGATACATTTCTATTTATTTATTTGGGCTATTTTTATTTTATCAAAGTGGAAACAGATTCGCCTTGTCGTATATTACGAGCGCCAAAGCCATTGCTACTTTATTTAAACCAAATCACCTCACATACAGTAATAGGAATGGGTATGTTATTTTTCCATTGAATTGAGAACATACCGTGTGATCGGATACTGTATGTTGTTGAACGAGTTCCATGGCTATCTTGCGATGTATTGGCTACTGTAATCTACTAGGCATGTCCCTCGGTGATGGAAAACACGCACGGCTGAACACCGTGGACAGTATCGTAACGTCTCGCTCTTCCTCTCGGCTTCTCCTTAATTGAATTGAACAAACTGCTCAGGGAGTCACCGGGAGTGGCAGGTCATATATGTAAGGTTTAACCGTATTCCCACCGGGACGGGAGATACGACACAGCCGATCGTCCACCGAGGTGGAGAGATCCTTGTTGGTGCCACCGATTTCGGGGGTGATTCTCATTTCTCCGTACATTATGCACCTTGCACGCCCAGTGGCATGCCCAGACTTTTTTGGCTGGTGTGGCCCAAGTGGGGCACTGAGTTATGCAGGGGTGGCATTGACTGGTGGCTTTTGAATAGCATTTATTTACTATTCGTTTCCACTACCCATATATATTTGTATTCTTAACATTATAGTGTCTTACATTCTTGTGTTTAATGCTACATTCTTAATATAGACCTAACAATCACAACACAACAAAGTACCATCATGCATACTTTAATTATTAGTGTATTTTTAAAACAATTTTTTTTCAAATATACATCGTTTTATAAAAACATATGAACTGAACAATGAAACATTGCATGCTTTTTGCAAGAAGTCATATAAATGTGTTACACACAACACTCATGCAATGCAAGTTGCATGAGTGTTGTGTGTATTGGGTGTATTGTTGCAGGCTTTACCTTGCAGCAGAGGCCTACTCGCAGTATTACCACACATGCAGGTCTGTGCGCAGGGCTTGCTTGGTCCAAAGGAGAAATGAGCACGTGTGGTATCTATTTACAATTCTGCAGACACTCCTTCAAATGTAAATGAGAGCAATTACACAAAATAAGGCTATAAAACCCTAACATGTTGCAGCTACATGTTTAATAAATGTCATTTAGCAACACTTGCATTACACAACCATTAAACACAGCAAACGTCTTTGAAATTAGTTTTGGAGTAAACTGTCAATAAGTAAAAAGTTAATTGAACGTAACAAACGCTCGGTCCACTGAACGCACCCTAATATTTATTTGCAATGCAATTTATGAATTAGAAAATATATTTCCACATTATCATTGTACTTTTCATCTCTTACAATAAATAACTAAATGTTAGTGGACGCGAAGTCAAAAATCCATGAAACCTGACTGACTATTCGTTTTGATTAGAATGATTTAGGCCTATGGCTTATACAGGTTGCAATTAAATGTTGAATGTGCTTAGGCCTATAATAAATCATAAGGTGTTTATAATATTGATTTGTATACTGTATCTGATACATATTCAACATTTGGAAAAAACTTGCAATGTTAGTCTGTGGGTTTTTATAATATTTATTTAGATATCTGATAATGGTAGTTAACACAGTGGCCCAGTGGATAGCACTGTGGCCTCACAGCAAGAAGTCCCCGGGTCATCCTGGCCTTTCTTTGCATGTGTTCCCTGTGTCTGCGTGGGTTTCCTCCAGGTGCTCTGGTTTCCACCACTATCTAAAAACATGTCAGGTTCACTCTCCAGCCAGTGTCATGTGACCAGTGACACGCTCCAATCTGGAGTTGGTTCCCTGGCGCTGCACTGCGGCTGCCCACTGCTCCCTTGAGGGATGGGTTAAATGCAGAGGATGAATTTCACAACATGTATGTGACAATAAAAGCACATTTTACCTTTAAAAACTGTCATGCTAACATCTAATAACCCCACACAGTGAAGCTCTTAGCATTTCACGAAGGAGATTACCGTGACCAGCAGCTGGTGAAGGCTGTAGGCCCCACCTGTCACTCAATTTAATCAGGTTCCACTGGTCCTGACCGGCTTCTTCTAATGAATCGAATCCATCTTAGCGCTAAACCCACAGAAGGTGGCATATCAATTAGCAGTGAATGCTAAAAATGAAAGTCAACAGACACTTTTCTTTTACTGCCGACAGCATCAAAAAATTGACTTTATTTATGTAGCCCTTAATCACATTAGTCTCAAAGGGCTTTACAAATGCATTTCACATGGAAACAAGCAACACCACCTTAACTTGCAAACTCCATGGGGGGGGGGAACAAACCTCGGGTAGGGACCACAGAAGGAGAAATCTTCTAGGGGTGGGGGACAAAAATCGATACAGCATAGTATCGCAATATTTCCCATAGCAATGTCATTATATAAATTGCACATGAGAATTCAACTTGGTGTATATAATATTTATGACATGTTCATGTCAGTTTGACGGTCACATTTAGCAGCAATACAATTTATGTGAGATGAACACACCTATGTTGACAAAGTTTTCTTTTGGGGACATCATTTGAAGCTGGAAAAATAAATACATCGCAGGATATCGCAAAGTATCTAAAATTGCAATACGTATTGTAGCATAAGTATCGCGGGGCCTCTGGTGATTCCCACCCCTAGAATCCACCCTTCCAGGACTGACTGGCAAAAATAATGGTTGAAGACGCAAAGGCGGCGGATGCCAAGTTAAACTAATCTCAATTTCAGGGGATGGGATTGAGACAACTACCAGCGGGATGTAAGGATATCGCTGAATATCGATTGTCTGAAACTATTCTAACAACGGCTTGGAACAGGCTTCAGAGCGTTTTAAATCTAAGAAACAAAACATCATTACATGCTTTTAAGGCCAGGCTAAAAGATTTGGGGAATAAATCACAAGGATGTCTGTTTTAAACCCTAGTTTTATAGAAGTTATTGGTACTTTTTACTTCTCAATGTATTTCATACTTCTGCCATTTTAAAATAATCATCTTATATCTTATTTTTATTGGATTTAAGTGATAACAGTCATCTCCTACTTTGCGTAAACCTCTGGTTAATTTAGAAACTATTGGACAGCGCTGAACCAATTAGCGTTGCTACAACTGTTTTACTTGCCTCATCTAGCTCTACCACCATTTAGCAACTGATTGGGCCGCCAGCAGGGTGGCTGTGCGAACACTAATGCCAACAGGGTTTCCAGACTATAATCTCAGCGAAAAGATATTGAGGTGAGAGCAATAGTCGGGCGGAGCAGTTAAATGGCTGCAAGCAGTCAAATGTAATCCTTGATGCAGAATGCTCCTGCATAGCTTGACAAGGTATTGCCAACCAATCACACTGAAATCCCATTTGTTCAACAAGCGCCTCTCACTGTTGATCAGAAGCCTCTGACCACTCACACACACACACAAGAGCTTTATGAGGTTTGCATTAGTGCACACCGAGGGGGCCGCAGTAAGAGATACTTGTTCCTCAGAGAAAAAGCGAGCGTCCACAAAGGCTAGCCAAAGCCACGTCAGTGTGGTGTTCGTCTGATCGTCTGAACGGTCCGGAGCAGAGAAAATATCCGTGACCTTTCCGGCACAAAAGGCAGGGAGGGAGCGTATACTGTACTCTATATATCCTGGGTCGAAGAATTGATGTGTTGCGATGTGGCGGTATTGAAGACGGGCTGCTGGCCTGCTGGGCGCCAGGTTGATGTGTCTCGCTAGGAGTTGCACTTTGCTTGAAGAAGGGAAAGAAAAGAGAGAGGTCTCTGTGGCTTTTCTGTGGCTCCTCTATAACACTGTAACCAGTGTCCTATTAATGGCTGCTGTACTTGTGCACTCCACTTCCCCTGATGAAAATGCAGCTGTGTCAAGCGCGGAGGTGCCGTGGTAACACCATGCTAACACTTTGTCAGTGCTAGCGCTCCGTCAGCTCAGTCGAGCAGACAGCTTGGCCCCACATCATTCCAATTTCCAAACTGTCATTTCAGTTGTTGTCGCACTTTAATTGGCTGTGGGAGCGGCAGGATCAGCCATGAGACGTTTTGGTTGCATTCCAGAAATTATGTCACACCCGGGGGAAAATCTGACTGGCCTGTACAGTACTTCACAACATTCTTTTCAGAGGAGAGGATTTCTTTTATTTCATTTTACATTAGTTATTTATTTCGTACATTTTAAATCAAAAATAGTCTGCCATTCCCGGTCCCTTCAGACAACAGACCACACAAATATAAACACTTGAAATGTGGGGACCTTTAAAAAAAAAAAAAAAAAAAGGAAATGCAATTATTCTAAGCTTTAAGCTTGAAGGCTGTATTCATCAGTATCATGCACACACACTGTCATTTTACTTACATTTTATTTATTATTTAATGTCATTTAACTCCCTAGCTAGCAGGCAGCATGATCCTTTTTAAGATGCTGTTTTTATTGTATGTTTTCCCACACACAACACATGCACGTCATGCACCTGTTCACTCGTGTATTTTAACCCACATATGTGTGGGGGTGTTTGTGCGTGTGTGTGTGCGCGGGCATGTGTTCGTGGTGTGGAGACTCCCTCGTTTTGCAGCGCTGTGCCTCCCTGTGGCCAGATTTGCACAGTACGCCTTTAATTGGAGCAGCGATGACAGAGCGACGGTATCGGGTGGGTGGGTCCGCGTTGCCCAGGCCATCCAGGAGTTTCCAGGGTAACAGCGTAGGGTCCTGCCTTGCTGTGCTTCGAGGGAAGGGGGGGTCACGCATCAATTAGCTTCTTTTAAGGAGATAATTGGGTCTGATAACGATGATTGTGACACCGCCAGGTGTTTACGTGTGTTAAGTCGCTTTAGAGAGAGGCGATTGGCTCCGCGTTTTATCGTCCGCCCGCTCACTCCACTGGGATGGGCTGTTGGCTGATGCACTGGTATCGTCTGGGGTCATGTCCACATAATATCAGAGAAATTGTGTTTACTGAGGAGGATGTGGGCCGAGGAGTGATGTAGCGCATATATTATGTGAAAATGACGAAGTCCGGACATTATTCTGATCCTGCGTTGCTATAGGCATGGGGGAATGCTGAAGTCGTGACTTTCTCTCTGGCAAAAAAAAACAAAAAAAAAAACATTGGGTTGTTCATTATTGAATACCCATCAAGAGCCCTTCCCCCCAACACACACACACACACACCTCCTCGGGGAGTAGCTAGACTTCAGAGGATGTGTTAACATTTCTCCCTCTCTGCCACTGTTCTCTTGTGCGTGCTGGACAAAGAAGAAAGACTTCTACACAGCCCCGTTTCCATAAATAGGAACATACAGTAAACAAAGAGGTGCAAACTGCACACAACCATAATGTCCTAGCCTTCACAATGCGTTTACAATGTAGTGGGGGGAGCTTCGGAGGGAGCGCCTTTCCACCAGAATGCCCTCTCTTGCATACAGCCGCGGAAAGAATTAAGAGACCACTGAAGCAGTTTCTCAGATTGCTACTACTACATGTGATATATGTATTCTTAGATTTTAATCTGTAACATTTTTCTATCCATGTTACATGTTTTACATTTACAGTATATCTATTCTATTACATTGTATAGAATGTGCAGTGGTCTCTTAAATCTTTCTGTGGCTGTATGTAAACAAATTATCGCCTCTTATTTTCATTTATTTTTAGGTTAATTTGACTGTAGACACACTATATAGACCCCTTTCTTGTCGGTTTGTCCAGGAACTCTTATTACTGACTCTAGACAGACACTCGTGTTTAAACCTCTGACTGAGAGACCTGCCATGTTCGAGAGGCCGTGGTGCTACTGGCGAGATTTCAAATGTAATTCTCATGTCAAGCTAGGACTGCTCTCATTAAAGTTTGATGCACACCTGGCGGCTCCAGCATCGTGCTGCTTTGGGTCCAGAAGAGCTTTTTATGCAGGAGAAAAAGGCCATCTCCATTAATGACTGGATGGAGTCAGATGTTTACTGGAGGATCCAGAAATGTAGTTTAGCTTAGAGCTTTACAAACTATTCTATGGGCATTATAAATATATATTTTCCCCAGATGGAGTCAGTGACGCAATACCCTCTGATACAACGGTATAAAATGTTAGCAATACTAACCACATAGTGACGTTATTCAAAAATACAGCAGGGCCTATGTTACTGTTGGCCTACATTTCCACACAGTGGATTTTGACAATGGACTCCCACAATCCTCCGCAAAACCCACCGCACATCTCATGCTTTTAGATTATTTAAAGGTAGTCATTCTGGCGAAGGCTATTTGATATTTGGATCAAAACAAAAACACCTCTCTATTTGTTGCCATAGGGTGCTCCCTCAGATGCTCTGCTCCTCACATTGGAAACACATTGCATAGGCTAGGTCATTGTTGTTGCGAGCGGCCTGCACCACTGTGTTTATGTTCCTATTTACAGAGCCAAGGCTGTAGAAATATGTACCGGATATTCTTTTCAGCTCGCAGAAATAACCGTAAGCTAGGGCTCTGATACACAAAGGCAGCTGAGCGTGGCGTAACACTAGCTGGGGCACGCTGAGATCAACACAACATGGTGATGATGCATAGAGTCTGATCTGAGATCAGCACAACATGGTGATTATACGTAGTCTGATCTCAGATCAGCACACCATGGTGATTATACGTAGTATGATCTCAGATCAGCACAACATGGTGATTATACGTTGAGTCAAATATCGGTCCGTTATTTTACCGTTCTCTGTACTTGCTGAAGAAGAGAAGTTTTCCAAACAACCCTGGCCCCATAAACACAAATAAAGTGGTGCAGACCGCACACAACAACAATACCCTAGCCTTCGCACTGTCTCCAATGTGGGGGGGCAGAGCATCTGAGGGAGCACCCTATGGCTTTGCAGGGAGAGGTGTTCTTGTTAACTAAAGTAAAGCCAAAGGAAAATGTGCACATTTGTGGACAATAACGATGATGATTATTGTTGTTATTATTATCATGGCGTGGGCAGGGTGTGACATGTTCGGCTTGTAGTTGTTGGCAAACGTCTTGGGCGCACTTCAGTGCAGCGGCCGTGTCGTGCCACGTGTGTGCGGCGATGTGAGTGTTGACTCGCCATTTGCTCTGACTGTGTGACTGCAGCCTGCTGGACCGTGTGAGCAGTGGGCTGTAAAACTGTAAAACCGGGGGAGGGGGGGCTGGGATGAGCTGTGTCTTTAGATTCTCTTACACGTCCTCCAGCATCAATCTAACCAAATGCATTTAAATGCCTTCATGCTAATATATACAGTACATCTCAGCTAATGTAGAAATGTGTCAAATTTGCACATTTCCTACGGGTTTTTCCCGTGAGTCAAATGATATCTCTTGTTGTTCCCGGAAGACAAATGTATCTATAGATGGTTAAAGGGACAATTCTCACACCGTGTTCAGAATATGTCAATGAATCAAAGTGTTATAATGCTTTAGTTTGAAATTACTCTGTCCACTTTCTGCACACGAGTTTCTAAGCCTCCCATCAAAACCACATGCACTGCTATTTATGATGAGCATTAAACATAAACGGTGTTCTGGGGCCACTGTAAAACAATCGAGGTGTGTGCCTAAGGTTAGAATAAGGTGTTAGTGTTATGCAGTTCCTCAAATGGCCACTTGAGGCTAACTCCAAAAGCGAGTCAATCCCAATAGACTCCATGTTAAAATGCCCAACGTTATAGCAGAAATAAACATGCTTACATTATTGGGTTATAATATCTATATAACTCGTCAACTGAAAATGTATTAAACCATACAATAATCCCACTATTGTGGACAGCAGGTGTTACGTCTAATTCTGTGTCCTGCCGGATTCGGTGACCCTTTCAAAAGTGCGCATGCGCAACCTAAAATCATGTACAATCTATTTGTGTGTGTGTGTGTGATTTCTCATGCACTCTTTATGTCTCGCTCCCGAAGTGTTTTAGTTCGTTAAAGGGTTAATAAAAGGTTATATATATCGATGGTGGTGTGCTCTGCAAAAAGCTTGTGATTTTAGCGATTTCTGAATAAAAAGTGATTAGTATCTACTTTATCTACACCAGCCTCGTCGTTTTAAGGTTAATTGATGTCTAGATATTCCTAAATATTATTTATAGATCTATCGAACTATTTCATGCTTTTTCTGCTTTATTTAACATACTTCGTTTCGAAAGGGTCACTGAATCCGGCAGGACACAGAATTAGGCGTAACACCGGGACTCAGGTAATGCAGTGATGGTGACGACCGGAGCCAGCACAGCTCGATCTTTAAACCCGTTGGCCATTTATTTACACGGTCTATGGTTTTATTATTACGACCCTCTGGCAAACTGAAGGATTTAGGGGATGGATTAAACCGCATGAGAGCACTTTGTGGCTTTATAGGTTTTTCATTTCCAACTTTGAAAGCAGTACAAACTGGGTTTGTAGCTGTTGACAAGTGGAGGAGTTATGGGGGGTGTCGTTGGTTTTCATGTGAAATGTGGAGCCCTGTGCAGCCCTTGAAGACTGTACTGTAATGTAATTAAGAGCTATATAAATGTAACTGTCAACTGGGGCTGGACGAAATCATTTCAACTCAATATTACGATCATTTCAAACTTTTACCTCGATTACCATTTTTCTTCCAAACAAATATAATTTACGCTAGCGCAACACTGCTGATCAAGTGCATGAGAAGGGTATGGATGGCAGCTTCCTCCTTTTCGGTGTAAAGAAGCCCGTTGTACACCGGAGGCGGTGCTGAAGATGAAGTATTTTAGGAGCTACCCATCACGATACACGGTTGCACTGCGTTGATAATGCAGTGTAATATTAGTGTCTATTTGCACCCAGGTGAGAGCCCCACGGCAGCTAGTCGGCTGTGTACACCCACTTACATAAAGGACGGAATGCGTAACTGCTACGTGCATAACTGGTTGCAGGTGCCAAACCAAAACATCGCCTGACCAAATGATGTGTTTACAGTTCACCATGTAAATGTAGGTCGATGCAAATAGTATTTGGGTGGGATTCGTTTGAGTATTTTCACTTAGGGATTTGGCATACTGGGCACAAACTGTCTGCCTTTATCACCTGGGTGTAAAAATAGATACATGGTATATTTTCCATCCCGAGGTATACATGTTGTTGGCTAAATAAATGTCGGTTTAAATAAATGTTTTGTTATTTGCTCAGGGTTGGATGCCTGTGCCTGCGTGCTTTTGAGCACAGCCTTTCAGCTGTGGCTGCTGTGTTCACCATCCTGCTCTTCCGTCGGCACGGCGATGCAGTTGATGTGGCAACAAGCTGGGTTTCCCTGCCGTGCTTCCCCGGGCGTCTTTGAGCACCGCGCATATTGCTGCTCTCTGCGTTTTATTTTATTATATTCCCCGTCCATGTCTAATCCCTCATGTTCTTGTTAGTGGAGTGGTGTACTAACAAAGATGGAGCATCAAAATGCATTTCTATGGGGGCAGAAATTGTTATGGTTCCTTAATAAAGGTGTAGTCAGCTATTGCAAGCTACTGTACTTGTATGCTAATACGCTTTTTGCAAAATTGACCAGATATCTCCTCATATTCTGCTAGCTTTCCGTTCTCTGTGCGTGCTGGAAAAAGAATCTGATGCATCTACACATCCCCGGCTCCGTAAAGAGGAACATAACCAAAGTGGCAAACACCGCTCACAATAGGAAAGCCTACGCTTTGCTTCACAATACGTTTCAATGTGCGGTGCGGGACGTTGTTTGATTTGAGCGCAAAGTTAGCAAGCGTTTTCGATAGGAACTGACCCTGCCTTTAAGTGTCACCAACAGCATGTTTCTAGGGAGGCTGATCGTACTACAGTAGGACCCACACAGCTAAATCTACCATGCATGACCTGACACAAAGTCAATTTCCCCCTGAAACGGCTCACTGCAGAAATATCATTGTGGCCTCAGATTGATCATAGGTACTTGGGGAAGGGGGGGGGGTTCATGTAATATACTCCCGCCCCACACTGTAGCCATGGAGACTGACATGAACAAAGAAACAAAAACACCTGACTTGCATTCGATCAGAAACTTCGCCCCCCTCCGTACACATTGGGCTAGGATAGTGATGTGTGGTGTGGTGCGGTCTGCACCACTTTGTTTGTGTTCCTTTTTACGGAGCCATGGCTGTGCAGACACACCACATACGCAGAAACACTGCCCGCTTCAACCCCCCCCCCTCCCCCCTCCCTTTCCAGAGGGAAATAATGGCCAATGTCGTCTAAATCCGTGGACCTCCCTCACCATTGACTTGCACATGGAACGCTGGGTCGTTATAGTCTGCATGAAGGGGGATAAGTCGTCGTCGTCCCCCCCCACACACACCTCCTTTCCAAAAGTTGAATTCCGAAGTGGCCTCTCGCTCCGCTCTGCGCTCGCTGCCTCGCCGGCACGGAACATCTGCTCTGCGCTGGGACCTGTTAACACACGTCAACAACAACAACAGCGTGACAAGCGTCTGTCTTTGGAGTCATCCTCCACGGCTGCTAGTGTCTTCTAGCCCCGGGGACCCTGAGAAGTCAAGCACGCCTCTCCTGTGCGTGTGCGTGCGTGCATGTGAATGTCTGACTTGACGTGAAATGGGGTTTGAGTCCGCGTGGCATTCCTCAAGTCAGACTGGGAACACGGTTAACGACAACGCCTCGGATTCAGCGAGAGGACACGTCTAGCTCCGCCCCCAGCTCTGAGCCTGACTCCATTCACTCCACAATTTTGAAAAATGCCAAAATGTAGTCGAGGAGCTGAGGGATGGGAGGAGATGGGAGGGGCTGAGAAGGTGGACTCCATAAACCTTAATGTTAAAGCTGGAGTCAGGGATGGTGCAGAAAGATTGTTGAGATTCACTGAATTCGTTTTACAAACCCTTTGGAAATTGCATAATGACATACCAGTGTTCCAATCGTACGCTTGTAAGCAAGGGCCTGGTGTGATGCACCTACAGTACATGCCATGTATTCAACCCATAAAATGCAGATGTATTTTTAAATAGGAGTTTTGTCAATATTTACACCAGTATTAATGTGTCAAACACATCTCAGAACAGTTATTTAGTTTCCAGCTTTAATAACATGTTTACGGTGCAGTTACTCTTTAATGTTTTGTTTTCATTGTCTTTCAGAAACCTCCTGGACAGGGACACGTTTTCCAAATCTGACCCAAGTAAGCTTGCTTCCCGTTTACACAAACATTGGGCATGCATATTCACACACACGTGCACACACTTGCACGCAAGGCACACACACACACGCACACTATTTCCCCTGAGTGAATCATGGGACATTTGCATATGTCAAGGGTCATATTTATTTGCTCAGTCTTCCAACGGGAGTGAGCAGGATGAGATCCAACCAACCCTCCTGCTGGTCATACCCCACCCCACCCCCTGTACAGTATTCATTGGGCAGCTGGTTTAATGTTATTTCAATGGACCGCTGTGTACAAATTCAAGTCTAAGAAATCAAGTAGATCGAGATTCACTCCTAAAAAACAAATAGACATCTAAACAAGAGCTTCGTATACATGGTCAGACGCGTGTGCGCGTGTGTGTGTGTGGGGGGGGGGGGGCTACACACACACAGCCCCCTTGAACAGTTACACATTGTGCACACGTTGTGTAACACGTTGTGCGCTACACACACACAGATGCAGTTTACAGCATATATTGTATGTTAGTCATTGTCTTTGTGTGGCCGTGTGCCTGCACTGCATGTTCTGCACTGGCACTCTATTTCACAATGTGTAGGTCAGTACCTAAGCACTTACTGGCTGAACAACAGAAGACATTGCTGTTATAGAGGTGTGTGGGGGGGGAGTTGTCAGGAGGAGAAGAGATGGGGGGATCAGTGTCCCCACGCTTATGAAAGGAGGCGTTTGTGCTGCACGCACACACACACACACACACACACACACACACACACACACGTCTCTGCTCTGGGCTTAGCCTGCCTCCACAGAGCTGCGTGCACGCACACATGCTGTATATGCACCCACACACACACGCATGCAAACACATGTATGCACATACATGTAGATACATTGTCCACATCACACACAGGCCTCTGAGAAGCTTGTGTACTATTCATATTGTCAACTTAAGGGTGTGTGTCTGTGTGTGCGTGCGTCCTGTGTGCCTTAACTGTTGTATCTTACGTTTGTTTGCATGTGCTCGTGATGGTTGTGAACATTGCACGTTATATTGGCAGGTGTACAAAGTGAATTCAGTAGACTTAATACTCAAAGCTCTTATTGCGTTGTTGTGTTTACAATGTGTGCAGTGTGTGTCTTGCCTTTTTAATGTGTTTTTAATGTATATTCTGTGGAATCTTGTGAAGCCAAAAACACATTTCCAGAAATGGATGAGAAAGTTCAATCAATCAATGAGCGTCAGCCATCCTATTGTCAAGTCAGTCAATGAAAGGAAAGAATAGGCTGCATCTCGTACATCAAGGAGCGGAAACACAGGTTGTTATTTGTGTGCATGAAACTCATATCGTTCTCGATTTGTTCCGGCACAATACCACAGGGAGGGAGCGTTTGTTTTCAGGATCAAAGGATGCATGTAAATTCACACAGACAAGCTTCAATGCTTTGCAAACACAAGCTTTGCTTCAACTTACTGTACATGATAGACCTACTATACAGCCACTCTAGGCCTACTACTACACAGCCACTCTAAAACATACACTGTATAGTATAGGCCTACTACACAGCCACTCTAAAACATACACTGTATAGTATAGGCCTACTACACAGCCACTCTATAACATACACTGTATAGTATAGGCCTACTACACAGCCACTCTAAAACATACACTGTGCAGGATAGGCCTACTACACAGCCACTCTAAATACAATCGTTTGTTGTGTTTAAGCTTCCACATTCTTGTCAACCTTTAGTAGAAGGTACTATATTAACATTAAACTGCATTTGGTGTTGCTTGTAAATGTGTTGCCTCAAAACATTAGTATTTATATGAGATCACACTGGATGGAGGCAAATTCAGACTAGACTAAATCAACTCCACCTTGCTGAAATACAGTATATTAACACTTGTCCTCAAATGGACAATGGACATAGGCAGTCTACAACAGTTTAAAGGTGGAGTACGTCATTCTCGAGATTACCTGTTAAATTAAAAACATCTCTTCCTTCAATGCCATTAGGTGCTCCCTCAGAAGCTCCTCCCCACACATTGTTAGTGTTCCTATTTATGGGGCCATGGCTGTGTAGAATTAGCCTGGCTCCGCGTAGCTATTGTTCTTAACTCAACTTTTTTTGGTTGAGGAACCCTGCCAAACCCTGTTTGCATTATGGTTTTCACAGGCTGCGAGAGTTGTGGCCTTTTTAGGGGTTGAGATGACCTGTCACTCAGGTGAAATGGGTTGGAAAGAGGTGTTTGGCCTCACTGATAAAATGCGTTTTTACATTAGATCCCGAAGGACTGTCATATTGCAGCTTGAGGCTGTGTGACCGAGGCAGAGGGAACGAAACTGGATTCCATCCAAGCATTTGAGGTCAATAGAAAATACCTGTGTACATTACATGTATATAATCAAAATATACTTTAAAGGGGGAATTTCTTCAATCTGGCAAAAATCTAGGATTTCAAAGTATGAAGGAGGAAATGTCTCAACACTCTTTGTAAATCAAGTACCACGATGCTCGATTACGGAAAAAAATTATCCATCCATCAATCGTCATCCGCTTATCCGGAGTCGGGTCGCGGGGGCAGCAGCTTCAGCAGGGGACCCCAAACCTCCCTTTCCCGAG
>JAODUK010085502.1:0-14964 GCA_027564635.1 Typhlichthys eigenmanni
AGACAACACAGCTCTCAGGATCATAGGGACACACAAACCTCTCCACCACGATAAGGTGATGGTTCCCGGAGAGGATACACACATATACATATATATATATATATACACACACACACACATACATATATATATACATATATATACATATACATATATATACACACATATATATACATCATATATATACATATATACATAATATATACACATATATACATATATATACATAATATATACATATATACATAATACATACATATATACATACATATACATACATACATATACATATATATACACATATATATATATACACACATATATATATACACACACACATATATATATATACACACACACATATATACATACATATATACACATATATATACATACATACATACACATACATACATATACATATATACATACATACATATATACACACACACATGTATATATATATACAGTATCTTACAAAAGTGAGTACACCCCTCACATATTTGCAAATATACATATATATATACACATATATACACATACATATATACATATACACACTACCATACCAATTCACTTGAGGTGTTGTTTAAAATTACAACCCTGCCATCTAGCGTTAGGATTAGAACAATACATCTGTTGTCCGCTATGTAAACGTAACATTCTACGATAAGGCATTAGGGCCATGTATCATATATCATTCAACTAATTTAGTTGTATTGACGTGTTTGTAGTCCTAAATGGTATTATGTATGAATGAATAATTACATCTGCACATGTAGTGGAGGAGAGGGTCACTTCTCTTTCCTCCTGGTGTTACCTGCTACCAGGGCTGTTATTCAATGTGTTAAATACTTACCGTTTCTCATCTAGCCAGGTAGGCCTATGATAAGTTGATTTATAGCTCGTAATCACATTACTATCTCAAAGGGCTGCACACATTTTACATGGAAACAAACAACCCCTTCACCTATTCCTCCTGAAGGCAAGGAAATGCATGGAGAAAAAAAAGTTGAAGAAAATTTTGGAAGGTCCCACAGGGAGGAACCGAAGCCTTCCCGAACAGTTAGGATACAATACTGTAGGTGGGCAACAACCTTTTGCATTATAATTATATATATTATAGCATTATCATAATGTGCCCAGGCAAACAAACTCATACATTGTAGTAATTAAACAGTTTCATGGTTTGTGAATCCAGTGTACTAATGATAGATGCAATGTGAGGATGTTGCTGATCCAGTGCATACACACCTAGCATCTCCATCACAGAGGCATGGCATGTCCCACCTGCCACCCCTTTTGCTCAATGCCGTCACTGGGAGACTTGGAAGAGGAGCACACGAGGTGTGCATTATGAGTATGTATGTGATGTGTGGAAGTTTGACCTGTCAAGTGTTTGTGTCAGACTGAATCAAAGCACCTGCAGTCAGAGCTGAAATGTGGTGTTTGTGTGTCCTAGAGCTGTTGAGAGCTGCGCTGGGTGGTGGTGCGGGGACTTCCTCTCCAATAACAATTTACACATTACACTGCCATCACATCTATGCTAATTGTCTTTATTTTTTAACACAGGAAATTCAGGAATTAGAAACCTGCAATTTACCAGTACACTGTACTTATCTTGCACAAACAGGAACTGCCTCTATAATCTTTTGTTTACTCAACACAAAACAAAACAACAACAAAAGTCAAAATAACAATGAACAAGTGAACACATGCAAGTGTTAAGTGTAGGGTGTGGCACACTGTCAGAGAAGTCTGTTCAGTGAGCCAATGTGACGGGTCTCTGCATAAGTGCAAATCCCAATAATGGCCCAAGACGCCTTAAGCTCTACTCAGAAGCACGATGGCGTTGTCCACGAGGTCAGTCTAGGCGCTGGATCAGCTTCTCCTCCATCATGCAGTAGAGGGCCACGTGCGACAGGTCAGAGATGAAGGCGTCACATGCGCGCCTGCTGATGTTTATGCAGCCTCTTAAGTCGAGCAGCGTGAGGGAGGAGAAGCGCTTCAGGTAGGACAGACAGCCGTCTGTCAGATGGCTGCAACCTGGAGACAGACAGACAGGAAGCCTGAAGTCAGAAGGCCTGGACATTTCCACAGTTAATCAGTAATTATTAATATATATTCATATCTGAGGTTTGTAGTGAACCTTTCCTATAAGTTGTCTTAACTCTGCCTTTATCAAAACATTTACCAGCACTACATAAACATGTGCCGCTATTGTAATGTGACATCCGCTATTGTAATGTGACATCAACGGTTAGCTAAGATTGGTTCAACCATGGATGTTGTCATTCTGGAGAGCTTGGAACTCATTGTTTATTAAGGCCGGTAAACCTAGTGTGTGGCCAATCAGCGTTGTAGTAAGATACGGGCGTGGTTTAGGTGTGACAAAGGCGACCTAAAAGACATAAATATCAGGTCCTACAGAGGTTATTGTAGGTGATGGAATATAGCATCCAGTTTATTAGAATGTATTAGAGGAGCAAAGGCTTTTCTCAATGAAACATGTTTTCACTTTTCTCCTGACTTTAGAGTAGATTTAACAATAGGTTGCTGGTTCACAGGTTCGTCCAATCACAAAGCATTTTCTTTGCCTGCCCTTTTAAAAGTTTCAATGGACCGCTCCCTAGATGGATGTGGCTAGTAGACACATATCTGGCATGTCAGGTTACTCCAATCAGGCTCCTTAGACAGAATAGTCCAATATTCAGGGCCATCCCTAAAAATGACTAGCCTGGCGTAACCAGACCTTATTCCCTTTGTGAATATGGTCTGGCCACGCTCCATTGGGAAGTGGTAACAGTTGTTTCCTCCTACTGGGCGTAGACCTCTAGTTAATTTTGAAACTATTGGCTGAACCACTCACCATTGCTACAACTGTTTTGATTGCCTAATCTAGCTTTACCACCATTTAGAAACTTGCTCGACTTCAACATCATCTCTCTAACCAATGCTGATTGGGCCGCTAGCAGGGTGGTTGTGCGAACGCTAATGCAAACTGGGTTTCCAGACTATAATCTTAGCAAAAAGAAATTGAGCTGAGAGATATAGTCAGCAGAGCCAGGCTAACAAATGACAGTTTATAGCTCTAAAATCTAATTTAGAACTTTATAATATTTAACTGGATATACAATAGCCCAAGCATGTTGTTGCAAAACAAGTCAGTTTACAAGTTAGTTAACAAGTCACTGACACGTCAGATAACAAGTCACTGACAAGTCAGTTAACAAGTCAGTAACCACTCTCTAGGATGTGTTTGTCGGCAGGCGGGGTTCCATTGCGTGTGATTGTGTACTGACCGGCCAGCGTGAGCTCCGCCAGGCTGTTGCGTGTGTGTGTGCCGGGAGCAGCCAGCAGGGCGATGGAGGCGTCCGTCATGTCCCTGCAGTGGGCCAGGTCCAGCCTCTCCAGCTGGGGCATGTGGCGCTGCAGGAGCCGCAGGGTGGCATCGCTCACCTCCAGGCCAGACACACGCAGGGTCACCATGTTCCTCAGCCTGCTGCGGGACCACGACGACTCTGGGTAGGAGGAGGGACAGTCACATGCAGGATGAACCACCTCATTACATTCTCTCCTATAGCATAAAGCAACAACTACACCAAGGCGTGGAATGCGACTGACAGTCTCCTAGCGACAGACTAATTAGCATTTCAGTCGTCATGACTGAAATGCGTGTTGCTCAAGCGAGGACGCTCTTTCAGATGCCTTCTGAGTCTGCATGACACCCGAGAAAAATGGAATGAGGAAGTTGCGGGACTATTATGACAGCTAGTAAACAGACTCTGCCAACACAACTCTGCCAACTCTGCCAACTCTGCCAACATGAGTCCATTTACTCACCGTGTTTAATCCAGTACAGTAGTCTATCTACCATGTTGAAATGAAAACAGTAAGTTTACTTGTTTTGGGCTGCTAGAGAAAAGAAACGTTCCAAATGTTGTTAGGTTTTTGATTTTTTTACATTGACATGACTGCAAAAAAGCCTGATAGCGTTTACCTTGATTCTGATTGGTGGAGATGCTAGCGATTTCTATGACATCTAGCTGCTGCTGCAAAATTCTAAATCGCTAGAAAAAGTTGATAGAGCGTTGTGTTTACGTTAGGTTACGGTTTAGGTTGGGTTTCGGTTAAAATCAGCTGACGTTCCAGCGGCTACACCAAAGGCTCAACCAGCGACCTGTTGATAAGCAGTCGCTCCCACGATCGCTGTGGTGTAGTTCTAGCTTAACATTCTCCTATTATATTCTGTCCCATCTGAAGCTAATGCATGTCTCTGCATCACTGCTTCAAATGCATCACTCAAGTGCGTTTGTGCTGTACGTAAGCCATGCGTATGTTTGTGGTATGTAAGGCAGCGTGTGAATGTGTTGTAGGAAAGGCGCGCGTGTGTGTGTGTAAGGAGCATGTGTGTTGTGTTCTATGCAAGCCATGCTTGTGTGTGTTGTACGTAAGCCGTGCATGCATGCTTGTGCTGCGTGCGTGCGCTCCTAACCAGGCGGGCTGATGATGTCTTTGATGTGTGTGTCTCTGATGCCTTCACACCAGCGCAGGTCCAGCAGCCTCAGGCAGGGCAGAGTGGGAGAGACCAGCGCTGAAAGACAGGACCAGGGCAGGCCTGCCACACTTAGCTCTCTCAGCCCTGGACACACACACACACACAGACTGTAGACCCTGCATGGTACCAGGACTAATGCTCCAATGGCCTCCATGTGCTACCTGGGAGCCTGTTGAGCAGACAGGTGAGCTGCCTCTTGGCCAGGGGCGTCCAGGACAGATCCAGGGAGGTGGGCTGCCGCTTGATGATGCCTGCCAGGGACTGGTTACTGAGGGGACTGCACCTGCTCACGTCCATGTGGCTCCACAGGCGCTTGTCGTAGCTCCTGCGCACAGAAGCAGCAGTGAGCCACTCATTCAAACCTAACAGTAGCATTTAGACCTGCACCATATTCACTTACACTGCTGCTGGTCTGTACAGACCAGTCATACAAGGGGATCAGCAAGTGAAACATTTACTTTCACTTCATTTACACGTTTAATATAAGCAACTAATATACAGGACATTTCCTTCTCAGGTATAGTGTTGGAAGCAGGTGAGCGCTAATGACCTACACCTGTGTTATCACTTGTTGCAACAACACCACACACACACACACAGGTAAAGAAGCTTGTGTTGAAGGCAGACTGATTCTTTCATAGTGAAATCATTATCGCAGTCCGCTAGCTTACCCTTACAGCCCTGTTCTCCTACACTGCTCCGTAAACAGCAACACAAACAAAGTGGTGCAGACTGCACACAACAACGACAACAACATGCTAGCCTTCACAATGTGTTTACACTGTGTGGAGCGGAGCTTCTGAGGGAGCACCCTATGGCATTTTGTGTGTTTAACTGACAGGAGCTGGGGCATGTGCGTAATGAGCACAGTGTGTGCAGCACGTGGATGCCATGCTCCCAGTGGAGGGACTCACCACTTGTACCAGGCCTTACAGACGGTCATGCAGGAGAGCAGGTGGGCTCTGCTCAGGTACCTGAACACAGCCACCCACACCTCCTTCTCCCCTCCCCTCTCCTGGCCCACGTCTTTGAAGGAGGACAGCGACAGCAGGGTGGGAGGAGAGAGAGAGGAGGAGGGGTGAGGGGCAGGGCTCTCCTCGTCTGAAGACGACGAGGCCTGGTGCCTCGTGCCTCGGTCGCCGTGGTGGAGGTTACCGCGGAGACGGGGCCTGCCGAATACAGATACAACTATATCAGAACTGTATATTAAAAACAACGTTAACGTTTGCATTTTCTCCCCCTTCAAATGTGCAATCTAGTGATTCATCTATTTCACGAGCATATAAAACGTACCTGTTTTAACACATGCAGTCTACACACATGGACGGAACATAGAATATATACAACCTTCAGCAAATGTCACCATTGGCAACGCATTTATTGGGGTCCAGAATGTGTTCCAATGTGTGGTATTTCACTATACATTGAGAGAACTAGCATGACCTACCATACTAGGTGCGCATGATCAAATGTGTTCTTCTAGCCAAACACAGCAGCCTACCTGCCAGGGCCTCTGGGTACAGTGTCGGGCGTCCCTTCACCGCTCCTCCCTCTGAGGGGTTTGGAGAGGGCAGGCTTGCGCTGGACCTGGTGCCCGCTGGGCCCCAACATGGCTGACCTGGGGGCCATGGCAGCCTCCAGCTTGGGAACAATGGAGCCTGGCCACAGCACAGCACACGTTCTCATTTGATCCTCTGAAGGACAAGTCACTTGGAAATAGCATAGTTATTTATCAAATTATAGAAATAGTTTACACATGCAAGCGGTGAATTAAGCTAGCTAAAGTATCTTATAGCTGTAGTTCATTGTTAACTGTGACGTTGTACAGTATTTAGGTGGCCAGCTAAGTGTCACTGTACATTACAGACATCTGTCACAACATCTTTGTTGTCGAATGACGTCATTCGACCCAAGATGGTAGCACGTCAAGTCGTTTGTCCGTGATGTACTTTTGTATACTAATCTAACTCATATTGTAGCAAATCTGCACCTTTGGGGCCCTATTTCAACGATGCAAGCGCACGGTCTTAATTCCAAGGTGCAAACTGCATCCAAATCCACTTTTGCCATTTAACGGTGATCAAAAGTTAGTGTGCCAGGCACATGGTTCAAAAGAACTGGACTTACAGTCTTCATTATTCATGGATGTTTTGGGTACGGTTTTGGATTGCCATTATACCGCAGGTTTGTGAAAGTGCTGAAGCAGACCATCTAGACGACAGCGAGATTACACCAAGATCAGTAAAATACGTTGTAGGGTACACAGTTCGCACTCATGATTAGGGATGGCACGTTTTTTCAGTCCCGATACCGATACAGATACCTGCACTTTGGGTATCGGCCGATACAGAGTACCGATCCCTATTCTCTATTTTAGGACTTGCATGCAGGAGATGCATTTAGTAGACCTACGCGTGTAAATACATTTAATTGGATTAGCCCCATGAATCGGTTACAACTGTCCAATTGTCACCGATACGATCCAGCTATTAAAGTCAGTATCGGACCGATTTACGATCTCAGTATCGCATCGGTGCCATCCCTACTCATGATATTTCACATTGTACTCATAGTATCTTTTGTACGTTTGTGCGAGCCTGTGTAATAAGCATGTTACAAGCGCAGTGTGCACACACCATAGGCAATAATATTTTATATATGAATGCATCTGCTCAGTGTTTTACCATTGAGATTTCATTTAAATTCCAAATACATCACATTTCACTTTATATGCAGGGGTTGGATGGCCTTCCCTAGCGACCCGACCCGTAGGCTCAGTCACTGGTATACCTTTATTTATAAAGCCATACTGGGTTTGATTTTGTTGACCGTTCCAAATGTAAGACTGGATTTAGGAAAAAGGGGATTCTTGTGCTCGGGGCCAAAGGTCATGGGGGTGTTTGATCCTGGACGTTTCAGTGAGGGTGAAAGCGTTCATTTAGCGACGGTATGGCAAAGACACATTCATTATTATTCATGCATTTGCTGTGTGTAGGGTACCTGTGTGCCTCCTAGCCTTGTGGGGGTGCTGCAGCGTGACGGTCAGGTAGGAGCCACTGAGCAGGTCATCGTTGAGATCTGACACTAGGAGGACGGGGGGCTCCAGGTCCGAATCCCAGCGGCCGTCCTCCTCGTCCTCCTCCTCGTCCTCCAGCGTGTCCATCTCCTCACCCTCGGGGTCCAAGCCCTGCTCCTCGCTGTCCTCATCCTCCTCGCCGTCCGGCCGCCTCCTCCTCCTCCCGCGCTGCTGTTGGTGGTGGTGGCGGCCCCTGTCTCCGCCCTCGCTGTCCTCCTCCTCCTCCTCCTCATCCTCCTCATCATCCTCGTCATCCTCCTCGTCGGAGTCCTCCTCGTCGGAGTAGTCGACCCGCCGCTGCATCCTGGAGCCGCCGCGGAGGCGCACGCCCCGCCCCCTGCGCCCCGCCCCGTCTCTCGCGCCCAGCCCCCGCTTCAGCCTCAGGTCCGAGGGGCCGCCGGACGACAGGCCCCCACGGCTCCCCCTGTGGCCCCCCCTCAGCAGGCCTCTCCTGTGGGCGCCGTAGCCCCTCCTGGAGGAGTGGCCTCGGGCGTGCAGGCCCAGCCTCCTCCTGCGGGAGCCTGCGGGGGACAAAACGCTCGTCACTGCTCTAGAACATTCTGCTGCCTCCCCATTGGACCGGATGCTCCAGTTGCACGGCAATAACCTTCGTCGTCGTCGTCATCGTCGCTGCCCGAGTCGTCCCCGTCGCGGCTGTGTCTGTGGCGACGATATATCTTGGCAATGCGGGAGTCCAGCAGCGAGGAAGACTTCCGCTTCTGGAGGGTGAAGGGAAAGACAAGGCCAGGAAAGGAATTATAGGGGGGGGAGAGAGAGAGAGAGAGAGAGAGAGAGAGAGAGAGAGAGAGAAAGAGAAAGAGAGAGAGAGAGCACAAAGGACTGAGAGAATAACAGTGAGTCAAACAGAACAGCAACACTTGTAGTTCTTGTAAGCCACTAAGCAGGACGTACCACTGGTAGCATTTTGCTGCTGTCTGCTGTAGGCTGCAGGGACAAGAACACAACACAAACAGTCTCAGTGAAACAGTGGAAGGAAGGAGAGCAGCTGCTCCTCAGTTCCTCCGCTGGGCCTGCCGGGAGATGTGAGGACCCCCGTCTCCCCACCCCCCCGTTCATGCAAGGGGACGGGCGGGCCAGAAAGCTGGCAGTCCCACAGATGACGCCCCACTCGTCGCTCTCCCGCCGTCAGTGTGTCCCTCCACTCCTCTCTTCTCACCGTGTGGCCAGAGGACGGTCTGTGGACCACAACCCATGGTGCTTCAGTCAGCCAGCACAGGGCGGTGATGAGCTAGCCGGTGGACAAGCAGATGGACGCATGCTGATGATGTCACACCGAAGAAGATATACACGTCAGAGAGCGAGGAACACATGACAAGGAATGCAGGATGCAGAGCAAAATGTAGTAACCTCGCATAAAGGCTCACAAGAACTGTTCTGAAGCATAGAGAGCACAGCACCTCACTGTGGTCACAACACTAAATTTCAAGATGCCTCGGGAAGCATTCTGCTCGTTTGAAATCCACGTGAAGCGGATCATTGCTGGTGTCGTGACTACACTGAACCACAGAGAGGAGAAGGGACAATACATCGTTCTGGTGTGATACTTGTTCCTCTTCCTTCTCAGTGTGACGTGGCCGCGGCCTAAAGCATCTGCATGGTCAGACGAATGGTTGGATGGCACACACAGTGGGCGGGGCCTCTCACCAGTCTCGAGCTGATTGGCTGAGAGGGCAGAGGGGCCGCCACCAATAGGAGTGAGGAGGAGCAGCAGGACGGGAGGAGGAAGCCAGAGGGCACCTCCTCCTCATCCTCCAGCGGAGACAAGGGCAGGGGCCCCGGGCCCAGCCGGAGGACCAGGGGCCCCTGGGGACTACAGTGCTGCCGGTCGGGGCCGACAACCCATTCATCACTGCCTGACGACTGACATTACAATTTAGAAACAAACTGAAACATAGGACACATGACACCTGTTATTTTCTATAGCCATGTATGCGTGCATGTGTGTGTGATCAGGAGGACATGTGTACTGGACAGGGAGTGGACAGTTTTCGGTGTATTTAAATACAGGCAAAATCCATGAGAGTGAGTATGAGTCCGAGTGTGTGTTTGTGAGTGAATATGACTGAAAATAGTAGAATAGTGAATATGGTTAAAAAGGTTATGTACCTCTGGGTCGGTGATTCCCAAGATGCACTTTGGACATTCCCAGCAGCTGGGCAGGTCTTTGTTTACTACACCGTCCCCCTGCACCTGTGCAGTGCGTACCCACAGAAACACAAAACAAGGCTCAATTTGCAGCTTCGGTGGGAAAATGTACACACCGACTCTAACTTCAAAAAGGTAAATTCCTCGAGTGTGTAACACAGCCCTTAGATAAGCTCTGTAGAGGGAGGAGTAGAGAGGAACGCAAGCCACTCAGCACAGATTAGGAAGCTTTCAGCACACACACAGAATGATAAGCTAGCAGACTCTGGAGATATTTGGTGTGTATTAGCTATAATAGCTAATTAGCTGTATTAGCTATTATAAGTGTATTAGCTTACAATCGCTAGCTATACCTTTAAGTAACCTTTTGTGTATGGGAGTGGACGTTACCGTGAGACAGGCCGGGTGGACGATCTCGGCACAGTTGGAACATTCCATCAGAATGAGGGTGAGGTCTCCCGTCTCTTCCTGATTGGGCTCTTTACACACCTCGCACACCGCGGACAGCGGAAGGCCCGGCTGAGGCAGCAGATAACATGCGTTAACAACACACTGACTGACAGAAAGATAGTCAGACAGACAGTCTTGGTATATAAGGTGGACACTCACAGCCAGACACTGTCGCAGCACACACGTCTGCTTGAGCTTTCCCGGTCCTCCGAACTTCTTCATGTCCCTGCAGAAGTTACAGTCCCCGCACTCGGTCCTCATGCACGCATCACAGCGCTTACACCTGGCCAGGGGAACGTGGTTTAGGAGAGAGGTTACTGAGCGCATAGTGTGGCAGAGCCTGCTTTTACGTGGGGAAAGTCTGGGTCAGTGCTGGCTAACTGCGTCAAGACCCGCCTACTGACAGGACAGGTATTTTGACTGACATGCACGACGACCATCTACACAACACCTACTACAAAATTATCACATTGGCTGCTAAACGGAGGAATTTGTTGGAAAACTTAACGACACAAGTTTGCATGCATTTAATAAGGCGTTTAAGGATGTTTTCACCCAATCCGTGGTCGCTATGATTGTTACTAGGTAGAGTGATTTGTGTGCCGTCATGTCCGCAATTATCAATGCAAACATGACGGCTGAACAAACAGTGAAAATTTCAATCTTTTATTAGTACGTTTTATGTCGCCATTTCTGTTTCACATTCACAATATTTGTGTTATTGTGATTCGCTCAAAATAAAATAAGAGTGGTACTTGTAACGCCATAAAACGGTTTTAGAAGGGCTTAAGCTAGTTAGCATGTTACACACGACCTCATGTAGCCAGAGGATTCATTTGTTTCCAATGCAGCGGGGGTCAAAAACAAATGTTGGATGGAGTAAAATGTGGGCGGGGTCAAACGTTTAACCCCGCCTCACATTGAGCCCTGAATTGCACACTGCAGTCTGGGGCTTCTCAAATAAGCAGGCTCACTTAAAGGTAGCACGTGCAGAACCTTAACGGCCACTAGATGGCGATACAGCAACTTTCCTGCCTGCTTGAAGGTGAATGGTTAACTGGTTAATTGACCCTGGCCTAGTGGAAGTAGTGACTTGTGAGAACCAGTCTCCACTATTAGCCATAGGGAAATCAGACTGGCTGTAGTCACCTGACCCTGCGGCGTCTCAGTACAGACATGGACGAGGCAGGTTTCTGAGGCCGCGGCACCACCGGGGTTGTGGCCAGTTTGGGCCGAGGAGGCGGAGGTGGGGGAGGGGGAGGCTGGTACCATGATGGCTGAAACAGGGTCAGAGAGCATAAATAGGTTGATGATGATGATGATGATGATGATACAAGAAAAAAACAGTCCAGAGGTTGCAAAAAGATGCACTGTCAGCTATACTGCGCTGTCCAAATACCAGAAAGATTCCATTAAGATCATGAGAGAATAACCAAACGATTCCAAAGCGTTACAAAATCTGACCATATTGAATGGCGTCTCCGTGTCAAGTGATACGATAACAACATCATCAGTTTAGTCTTTAGTAAGTAGGCTCTTCAGAAAGCTTCGCTCACCCTTTTTGGCCACTTGATGATGGGCTTTCCTGTGTAGGAGAGCTTGGGAATATCATTAGCATGTTCTTTCAGCAGAGCCTGGAAATGGGTGGAACAAGAGAGGAGTATAGAAAGAGCAGAAACAAAACAGCGGGATGTTAAATTAGAGGAAAAAGCAAATGTGCGTGTGGTCTTCATGACACCACATGTTTGTTGACCATTTCATTCGTGCTTGTACTTCTTTGGAACCATGATGCACAGACCGTGCACACAAACCTTGATGTGCGTGAGCAGGGCAGGGGCGTTGTGGATCCCTGCGGGAACGCATTTCTTATTGGATGGCAGCGACTCCAGTTTGCCCAGCAGATACCACAGACCCTCCAGTTCCAAGGGAGTCAGGTGAACCTTGACCCCTGGCCTGGAAGGGGGTGGGGCCGACACCTCCCCGGCACCTTCTCCACTCTCCTCTGCTGCTGGGCTGCCATGCTCTGAGTCACATGACCTCCTCAGACCTGCGAGAGAGAAGACTACCGTTACCATCCCAACAGAGAGGAGATACAGAAGAGGAGCTAGTGATTAGGGCTACAGTACAGCGGAGTATCGATACTGTATCAGTTTACAGATCCTCATATTGATATAACAAAGCAAAGGGAAAATACAAGGAATAGAAATACAAAATTAACAATAGAACTCAATCTATTCGTGTTTAGAACATCTGATGTCCTTAAATGTCCCTCTACTTCTGTAGATGTCACTTTAGAGCTAATTTGTTTCCATCTAGCAGTGTGTTCAGTGATATACTGTATAAGAATACATAATATGCACTTTATTTTCATATCAGGTTATGGCATCTACATTTCAGTTCAGTGTGTTCAGTGACTGTGCAATGCACATACAGTAAATGTTCAGTGGAGAGTGGGCAAAGAAAAGTACAGTAAATTATATAGAATTTTGCAATATGTATCCTATCCTTACGAAGTGTAAAGTTAGGCTACCTGGCACTCAACTTTTTTCATTGCAATGGCTGGAGGCAATACGTTAAGTGCAATATAACGTTTTAATGTAATTACTACTAGGCTAAGGCAGGCTATCTTCCTTGCAGTTGCACTATGAAGTGATTGAATATGAAGTAAATAGTTTACGTTGCAGCCTGGCAAAGCTTCTGTATTGCACACTTGTCACTCACGCACTGTGATTCTTGAGTTGCAGGCTTCCACAGTTCACAAAATAATAATCAGAGCTGTCTCGAATGGAAACAGTCTTTATTTACCGAGCAAACTCCTTTACAAAGTTTTACTGAAACTATGCTAGACAGAAATAGGTAGCCACCAGACAGTTTGTTTTAGTGTGGCGGCAACAACTCACCTAAATGAACGCAGAGGAATCACATTCAATGAGGTTGCTCGCATGTTGTGATAGCATGTGCTGCACGGCATTTTGAGAGTATAACTTTTCATTTGTTACCTCTTCAGTCTGCAGATTGCACCTGGCAATGTTTGTTTGATTGTCCTCACTTTGCAGCCAAAAAGCTAATATTTAGAGTGTGAGGAAAGAAAACACTTGGTGTAGCTGAGCCTTCAAGATTCAATACTTCATTGCCATGTTGCAGTGTGCTCATTACAAATCAGTAACAGATGTAGTAAACACGCATCACAAGTACACTTCCCCACCCCCTTTTGGTCACACACGCACCATTATAGTTATCTAAAACGATAAGAAGTTAAAAAGATAATGAGTTACGGAGATGACACACACACACCTTTACGGTTAAAAAAAAACATGTCATTTTATATCCCCGTTAATAGTGCTTGCCAATACCCAGCCATGGTAGTGATGGGAAACCAGGAGCGAAGAGGATGAAGATGATGCATGTGCGTTGTTTTTGCGTTGGGTTTGTACAGGCAAAGTAGAAATTCAAGGACTTTCAATTTACCAGGAAGTTATTTTCTCACCAGATGGCAGTGTATCTGTACTCATGTTGAAGGCAGCTCTGTTTATGTGCGTGCGTGTGTGCGTGTGCATACCGATGCCCAGGGAGTGCTTCTGGAACTCTGGCGTCAAATAGGAGGTGTTGGTCAGGCTGAAGACATAGCGCTCCAACACATACCAACACATCTCATAGTAGAACGGGTAGCGGAACTTTGACGGAACCTGAAGGGAGGGGTTCCAAACCGTTAGTGACACTTGCTTCACTTATATTGTGTGTGTGTATGTGTGTGTTTGCATGCACATTTATGGTACCGACCCGCGTGTGTGTGTGTGTGTTTGCATGCAAATTTATGGTACAGACCCGCGTCCGGTCCTCGATATTTGAAATGCTGATTTGCGTGGGGATGTTGAAGCTGTGAAGGAAGTTTCCTCCGAACACCAGTGTGTCCACAGGTGTGTAAACCGCATGGATCCACCCTAAATAAACACAGCAAATAATCCAATGAAGACGCCATGTTGGGTGGACAGGTCTGCCAGACGATGAAAGATTACTAGCAAACAAGACTACTAGCAAACAAGAGTAGCGGCTTCTTCTGAAAAAATACTGTATGTACTTGTAGCGATGTAACGATGCCAAGGGACACTGCCTTGGATAATTATGGAACAGCTTAGACTCTAGGCGGACCCTAGTGACATTCATACAGTGGTGTGTGTGTGTGTGTGTGTGTGTGTGTGCGTGCGTGTGTGTGCGTGCGTGCGTGCGTGTGCGTGCGTGCGTGTGCGTGTGTGTGTGCCTGAGGGTATGAAAAATGTATATCCTTGTTTCAGTTCAATCCTCTGGCAGTCAGTGGCACGGTCCCCTAGGAACACATCGCCCTGCTTCCCAGACAACACCCAGTTCTCGTACAGCTCCAGGTTCTGTGGGGTGGGGGGGATCAGCCAGAACACCTACAGACCGGACAGGCCAGAGGTAAAAGGTCACTTTTGGAAAACACACTAAAGTCCAAAGGAAGATAAAATAGTCATAGCTCTCACAGGTCTTGTGGCCATGTCTTAAAGTGGAACCTTTGTTAGAGCTTCTGTCTTGTCTTATGTCTTAAGGCCCATTTACACCAAGCGCGACGCGAAAAAGCGATGCGAATAAGCGATATTTTCACATCAAACCATTTACACCGAACGCGACGCGTTATTTCGAATGTTCAGACATAATTCCAGAATAATTTGACGTCTGCGACAAAAAGTTCAAGACG
>JAODUK010085503.1:0-14963 GCA_027564635.1 Typhlichthys eigenmanni
GTCTATTATATCTCTATAGGACATGTCTCTATTATATCTCTACAGGACATGGTTTATGTCTATTATATCTCTATAGGACATGTCTCTATTATATCTCTACATGACATGTCTCTATTATATATCTATAGGACATGTCTCTATTATATCTCTACAGGACATGGTTTATGTCTATTATATCTCTATAGGACATGTCTCTATTATATCTCTACATGTCATGTCTCTATTATATCTCTATAGGACATGTCTCTATTATATATCTACAGGACATGGTTTATGTCTATTATATCTCTATAGGACATGTCTATTATATCTATATAGGACATGTCTCTATTATATCTCTATAGGACATGTCTCTATTATATCTGTATAGGACATGTCTCTATTATATCTCTATAGGACATGGTTTATGTATATTATATCTCTATAGAACATGTATATTATATCTCTATAGGACATGGTGTTTGTGGTTGCCATGGGAGGCAACTACCTGCTGAATGTGGGCCCAGCTAGCGATGGGATGATTGCACCGGCGTTTGAGGAGAGGCTGAGGAGCATTGGAGCCTGGCTGAAGATCAATGGAGATGCCATTTATTCCTCCAAGCCCTGGAGGGTGCAGAACGAAACTGCCACTGTCCCTCTCTGGTGAGGACCAGTATACTACTGTAACCCTACCTACTGATATATACAGTACTTACTAGAGGTGTTAACGGTTACCGGTTTCACGATAAAGCACGGTACAATTCCAGACGGTTAGTATTACCGTTCCAAATATGAATTATCATTCAAACTGTGTTGTATTACCGCGCTGAACAACTCACGGTAAATAGCTTGACAGCATCACTATAATCATGATATTCTCTGACATCTCTAGTATTACTGTAACCCTACCTGCTGATGAATACAGTACTTACTGTAACCCTACCTGCTGCTATATACAGTACTTACTGTAACCCTACCTGCTGATAAATACAGTACTTACTGTAACCATACCTGCTGTTATATACAGTACTTGCTGTAACCCTGCCTGCTGTTAAATACAGTACTTACTGTAACCCTACCTGCTGCTATATACAGTACTTAATGTATCCCTACCTGCTGTTAAATACAGTACTTACTGTAACCTTACCTGCTGCTATATACAGTACTTACTGTAACCCTACCTGCTGTTAAATACAGTACTTACTGTAACCCCACCTGCTGCTATAGTAAACAGTGTGTGTGTGCAACGTGTGTGTGCAGGTACACGTCTAAGAACAACACTGTGTATGCTATTCTCCTGTCCTGGCCGTCCAAGCAACCCTTCCAGCTAACGTCACCCAAGACAACCGCTGCCACCACAGTAAGAATGCACACACACTCATGTACCATTTATGTAGCTGTATGTAGCTAACACAACACACTCATGTAGCATTTATGTAGCTGTATGTAGCTAACACAACACAGTCATGTAGCTGTATGTAGCTAATATAACACAGTAATGTAGCATACATGTAGCTGTGTGTAGCTAACACAACACAGTCATGTAGCGTACATCTAGCTGTATGTAGCTAACACAACACAGTTATGTAGCTGTATGTAGCTAATATAACACAGTAATGTAGCGTACATGTAGCTGTGTGTAGCTAACACAACACAGTCATGTAGCGTACATCTAGCTGTATGTAGCTAATACAACACACTCATGTAGCGTACATGTAGCTGTGTGTAGCTAACACAACACAGTCATGTAGCGTACATGTAGTTGTGTGTAGCTAAGACAACATACTAATGCAGCGTACATGTAGCTGTGTGTAGCTAACACAACAAGTGCTGTGTGTGTGTGCAGGTCGTTCTACTGGACAATCCCAGTGTCCCCTTGCACTGGAAACCAGTGAGCGCAGCGGGGGGCTTGTGGATCAACCTACCCGCAATGCCCGACTCTCCGGCTAAGGTGTGGACCCTGAAGATGGAGGGAGTTGCCTGATACGACTCTGTTGCCGTGGTGACGCCTGTCATCAGGCCCCCATACAGCTCAGGGATCAATATGTCATGTTTACTACTTCACAATCAGCAGGGAATCACTTTGTCTTCTTCTATTGTCCTTAATCAGACCAGGTGTTCAGCTACAACCCTGCCACCTGGGGAAGGGGGGGGGGGGGGTCCATCACTGTGTGGTTCCTGGCAATGTCTGGCCACAACTGGGGACAGTTAGCGGGTCCTTCCAGGTAGCCCTGGTTGTGCCAGTATAATAATAATAATAATAATAATAATAATAATAATAATAGACTTTATTTGTATGCACAATCGTGCTTCCCAGGAGAAAATACAGAAATAAACATAAGAATTAAAAATTGGTTAAAATAATACAATTATAATAGGAAATAGATAAAATGATAGTTGATGGTGTTTAACATGGTTCTGTAGATCTATCTATCTATCTATATAGATGGATAGATGGATAGATAGAAGCATATATGAAGTTCTGCATTTGTGCCTGGAATATTAGTCACCTCCCCCGATGCAAAAGACCCGTGCTGCTACAATGAGCCTATACACAGTTGTAAATCAGCACGTGTGTTGCCTTTTAAACTTTATCACTTTTGTTAAGTTGCACATTATTATTTTGTGTGTATGTGACATTTTTTTACAATGATTGTGTAATAAAATATCGTCCAGTACTTCCATGATTATAAACCATGGGTCTGTGTGTCTGCCTGCGTCCACACCACCAATAACCGACATGCAGAACTACATCAATTGAAAGTAAAAGTCATTTTCATATGCAAAGCTGTATTGCCATGTTAGACGGAGGTTACTTAGTTTCAGCCTGCACTCTGCTTTCAACACAGGCAATAATTAAAATGAATGAAAACAATAATCTAAGCAAATGTCTCCACTAGAATAAACAAAATCATAAAATCAACCTGGAGTGGAGAAATAATGATTTTACGATTACTATTAATAATACACTTTATTTCACTTTTTCATACAAGCAGCTCAATGTGCTTTTCATTGAAGGGATTACATGCACATACAGGCTTACCAAACAACATTTAATTTTAATTTTAAATAATACAATGCCGAAAACGCCTCAATCATATCTGTTCCATTGCCAGTCAGTGAGTGGTGTTTATAGTGTATCGTTCAAATTGGTTTTGCGTTAATGATTCATTAAACTAACCTCACAAGAATCGCCTAAATATATGACACACTACAAATAATTAGACGAACGTACGACCGTTTATTATTAAACATAAAATGTAATAAGTGATCAAATCACCTGAGCTTGTCATGTGAGCAGTAACGTGACTTGGGTTGTCAAGGAGGAAGTAGGAACATATCGTGACACGGGAAACACTGAACACAGAACTTATGGACCCAGCGTCGTGCTGATTGTTTAGCAGCCACCGTAGACGGCAAGAAGAACCATTCTGGTCATGTTGGCAGTGCTGTACGCGGCGCTGTGCCTGCTGTGCTCGGCCGCGACGTGGGCCGAGGCGCGGACCGAGACGCGCTACAGCCCGGACTGGGCCAGTCTGGACGCCCGACCGCTGCCCATTTGGTACGACGAGGCCAAGGTGGGTATCTTCGTCCACTGGGGAGTGTTCTCTGTGCCGGGCTTCTCCAGCGAGTGGTTCTGGTGGCACTGGCAGGGCCAGCAACCCCCGGATCCGGCCTGCGTAAGCTTCATGGCCCGGAACTACCCGCCCGGCTTCCAGTACCCGGAGTTTGCGCCCCAGTTCCACGCGCAGTTCTTTGACCCGGAACACTGGGCGGACGTGTTTGAGGCGTCGGGAGCCAAGTGAGTGTACGGACGCGCGCACACGCAGAGCTTTTAGCCTTTTTAGTGTGTACGTGCGTGTGTGTGTGTGCAATGTGCGTGTGAGCGCGCGCGTGTGTGTGTACACGCGTGCTGGTGTTGGCCCATAAATATCACAAACTCAGGTAAACCAGAGCACCATGTAACCCCGCCTATCGCCCTGATATTTCCCCAGGTACGTGGTGTTGACCTCCAAGCACCATGAAGGCTTCACCAACTGGGGCTCTCCTAATTCCTGGAACTGGAACTCTGTGAATACTGGTCCTCACAGGGATCTGGTCGGAGAGTTGGGAATGGCAATACGCAACCGGTAACAGTTATATTTAAAACCATCTTAATATAAGACACAATAATGTTTACAATCAGTAGTCTGATAACCTGCTTTGTCCAGATATAACCTGCTATGTCCTGATATAACATGCTATAATAACATGCTATGTCCTGATATAACATGCTATAACATGCTATGTCCTGATATAACATGATATGTCCTGATATAACATAATATAATAACATGCTATGTGCTGATATAACATTCTATAACATGCTATGTCCTGATATAACATGCTATGTCCTAATATAACATGCTATAACATGCTATGTCCTGATATAACATACTATAATAACATGCAATGTCCTGATATAACATGCTATAACCTGCTATGTCCTGATATAACATGCTGTGTCCTGATATAACATGCTATAACCTGCTTTGTCCTGATATAACATGCTATGTTCTAATGTAACATGCTATGTCCGGATATAACATGCTATAACATGCTATGCCCTGATATAACCTGCTATGTCCTGATATAACATGCTATAACATGCTATGTCCTGATATAACATGCTATGTCCTGATAGCATGTTATATGTCCTGATATAACATGCTATAACATGCTATGTCCTGATATAACATGCTATAATAACCTGCTTTGTCCAGATATAACCTGCTATGTCCTGATATAACATGCTATAACATGCTATGTCCTGATATAACATACTATAGTAACATACTATGTCCTGATATAACATTCTGTAACCTGATATGTCCTGATATAACATGCTATAACATGCTATGTTCTAATATAACATGCTATGTCCTGATATAACATGCTATAATAACATATGTCCTGATATAACATGCTATGTCCTGATATAACATGCTATAATAACCTGCTTTGTCCAGATATAACCTGCTATGTCCTGATATTACATGCTATAACATGCTACGTCCTGATATAACATGCTATGTCCTGATATAACATGCTATAACCGCCTATGTCCTGATATAACATGTTGTGTCCTGATATAACATGCTATAACATGATATGTCCTGATATAACATGCTATGTCCTGATATAACACGCTATAATATGTTATGTCCTGATATAAAATGCTATAATAGCATGTTATGTCCCGATATAACATGCTATTATAACATGTTATGTCCTGATATAAAATGCTATAATAGCATGCTATGTCCTGATATAACATGCTATTATAACATGTTATGTCCTGATATAACATGCTATAATAACATACTATGTCCTGATATAACATGCTATAACCTGCTATGTCCTGATATAACGCGCTATAACATGTTATGTCCTGATATAACATGCTATGTCCTGATATAACACGCTATAACATGTTATGTCCTGATATAACATGCTATGTCCTGATATAACAAGATGTTGTATTATGAAAGTGTAATTGAGGTTTAGATGCAGAATTCTAATTACATTTTCAGCAATGTCAGGCGAAAATGATAAAACCTTATATTTTTCATTGTTTCAGGTTCACTTACTCTGGAACAGTGTCAATCACATCAATTATTTAGCCTGAAAAGTAATCTTACAAGTTTTTCCTACAGTTTAATACCAAAATGCCATATGTGACACTTACAGGCTCCATTTGACAGCAATTACTGTATGAGCATGCTTTTATGAGAGAAAAAACTTAATCTTAGACAAGAAAGGTCAAAGGTCAGGCTCAGAGAGCAAATCAGAGATGGAGTAGGGGCTTCAGGTAACAGAGTGGTAGAGAGACTCCGGATAGTGATTTATTACATGCCTATTTTAAATCAAGCATTTACCCACCAAACAGAACATGTACCCTCATTTGGCGCATGACAGATGTTTATTTGGGTCCCTGGGTGTGACCACCTGAAGCAGAAGGGTGTTTATGTTTGTGGCCCTCAACCACGTTAGTCTGAGAAGGCTTCACAACCCCACCTTAACGTGCTCCTCATGCTTACTAACGCCTCCTGCTCCTGTAGCTCTCTGCATTATGGGCTGTACAACTCTCTGTACGAGTGGTTCCACCCTCTCTACCTGCAAGACAAGAAGAACGGCTTTAAGACTCAGGAATTCGTCTTCCAGAAGCTTCTGCCAGAGCTGTACAACCTAGTGGTCAGGTAGGGAATCACAAGCTAGTCATATGTGCCTAGTAGGGTTTAAGTCTATCAGCCATAATGTGGGATGTCTGCTCTAGTCTCATCGTGTGGTCTCATAATCATGTGGTCTGTTAGGTACCGACCGGATGTGATCTGGTCTGATGGAGACTGGGAGGCTCCAGATTCCTACTGGAACTCCACGGAGTTCCTGAGCTGGCTCTATAACGACAGTCCTGTCAAAGTAGTGTGGTGTTGGATTGGCTTTGTTATTATGTTGTTGTCCTGTGTTGGTACTTCAATAACCCCCCTCGGAGGTTCCTAATTCTCTCAAATTCTAAATTCTCCTGGTTGCATGTTGACCAATAGCAACAGTGTTGTAACGAAGCTGTTCCTGGTTGCAGGACACAGTGGTGACCAATGACAGGTGGGGGGCGGGCTGTGCCTGTAAACATGGCGGCTTTTACAACTGTGCGGACAAGTACACGCCGGGGCAGCTGCCCAGCCACAAGTGGGAGAAGTGCACGTCTGTGGACACGCTGTCCTGGGGTTACCGTAGAAACATGCAGATGAAGGAGCTCATGGACCTGCACATCATCATTCAGGTAACAGGGGGGCGGGGGGCTTGCTGGTGGCCATGTCTACAAACTGTGGGCCATGTCTACAAACTGGAGGCCCTGTATATACACTGGGGGCCAAGTCTATACACTGTGGGCCATGTCTATATACTGGAGGCCATGTCTATACCCTGGGCCCTGCCTATACACTAAAGGTCCTGTCTATACACTGGGCCATGTCTATACACTGGCTGCAGGACCTGGTCCAGACTGTGGCTCTGGGGGGAAACTACCTGCTGAACGTGGGCCCCACCTCTGACGGCACCCTTCCCCCGCTGTTCGAGGAGCGTCTGCTGGGCGTGGGGGCGTGGCTACGCACCAACGGGGAGGCCATCTACGGCTCCAAGCCCTGGAGGGTCCAGTCAGAGAACAGCACCTTGCCTGTCTGGTGAGACCCTTGACCTGTGACCCTTGACCTGTGACCCGTGACCCCTGACCTCTGACCTGTACCTCATGGTGCAGGTACACCACTAAAGGCCCTGCTGTCTACGCTACCATGACGACCAGACCTCCCAAGTCCACCTTCCACCTGTATGAACCTCGGCCAACGCTCCTGACCACGGTGAGCTCATGTCCAGACTCTGGAGTTCTTTACGACACGCCCATTTGTGCTTGATCCCCGCTATTGGACCGTATTTGGATGTTGCAGTGCTAAGGAACAGGTCCTCTCAGTGATGTCACACACAGGCTGCATTGTGGTGCATTAGAACAACACTGACATAACATGTAACAAAACATGCTAACATAACATGCTAACAAATCATTCTAACATAACATGCTAACAGAACATAACATGATGTTCTGTTTTACCATGATGACTTGAGAACATGGTAAAAACATGCTACCAGAACATGCTGTGTCTGGTTCTCCAGGTGACTCTGTTGGGCCAGCCCGGGGAGCTCAAGTGGTCCCCACTGTTCCCCAACGGTGGCCTGATCGTCCTGCTGCCGGAGCTGCCCCCCAGCCCGGCCCAGGTGTGGACCCTGAAACTGCAGCTGGTCCTGTGATCCACACGGCTTCCAGCGCCAGAGGAGCCACCATCTGTCCATGGAGGCCGAAACGGCATTTGTAACTACACATGATCACTATAGCCCTTGTCTGGCCTGTCTGGTGTTTCAAAGGAATAGCTTCTCTGCATTCCCTCAACAACGCCCTGCTGCCACGTTTCTCCTGCTCTCCTGCCATGTGTTTCTCCTGCAGGCTCTCCTGCCATGTAAAGCCTAATGTCACGATGATGAACATCTCTCTGAAGTGGGATGGCAGCTGTGCAGGTTGAGGCACAATGCCTTCTTCTTTCTTCTTTCGGACGATTTTCAAATGATGACAACATATACGAAAACATGGTCTAATCTTGTTAAATGTCTGACAGAATGCAGAGGTTACAATCAACATAATCAGAATTTTATTCCAGTGGTTGAACTTTATACTTTTAACCATTTGTGACAGCTGTGACATAAAATTAGTTTATTTTTTTATAATGTTTGCTTTACAATTGATTTAATACAATTATATTTGATAAGTTAAATGTTATAGTTATTATTGTTGACTTGAAATGATGACTAATACATTTGAATAAAGTACAAGGTATAATACCTAGACTATATATCATTATGATGAAGTTGGACGATGGTAAGAAACTATGGGTAATATTATCTAAAGATCAAATACTCTTTATCTATTTATCACTAATCTATTAGTGGTAGCTACTTTATCGTTCTGAGCGTGCTGAAGAAAGAATCCGGTACTCTGCAAATGGCAATACAGTGGTGCAAAATGCACATACCAATAACAACAGTATCTTGGTCTCCGCAATGCATTTACAGTGTGTCTGAAGGAGCTTCTGAGGGAGCACCCTGTGTCTGAAGGAGCTTCTGAGGGAGCAACCTGTGTCTGAGGAGCTTCTGAAGGAGCTTCTGAGGGAGCAACCTGTGGCTGAAAGAGCTCCTGAAGGAGCTTCTGAGGGAGCAACCTGTGGCTGAAAGAGCTCCTGAATGAGCTTCTGAGGAAGCACCCTGTGTCTGAAGGAGCTTCTGAGGGAGCTTCTGAGGGAGCAACCTGTGGCTGAAGGAGCTTCTGAGGGAGCTTCTGAGGGAGCAACCTGTGGCTGAAGGAGCTTCTGAAGGAGCTTCTGAGGGAGCACCCTGTGGCTGAGGGAGCTTCTGAAGGACCTTCTGAGGGAGCAACCTGTGGCTGAAAGTGCTTCTGAAGGAGCTTCTGAGGGAGCAACCTGTGGCTGAGGGAGCATCTGAGGGAGCACCCTGTGGCTGAGGGAGCTTCTGAGGAGCTTCTGAGGGAGCACCCTGTGTCTGAGGGAGCTTCTGAGGGAGCACCCTGTGTCTGAAGGAGCTTCTGAGGGAGCACCCTGTGGCTGAAAGAGCTCCTGAAGCAGCTTCTGAGGGAGCAACCTGTGGCTGAGAGAGCTTCTGAGGGAGCACCCTGTGGCTGAGGGACCTTCTGAGGAGCTTCTGAGGGAGCACCCTGTGTCTGAAGGAGCTTCTGAGGTGGTGTTGTTCTGATAAATAAAACATAAACGCTTCCTCCAGAATGATTTACTGTACCTTTTTAATTATGCTTCAAGCTTTAATGATAGAATTTATAACGTTCAGGCATCTCAGAACCTTTAAAACGGTACTAAGACTTATTGCATTCATCTGGAAATAAAAAATATTGTTTTGACGATGAGCTGTTTTCTCAATGTAACAAGATGGTTAAGACGTCAAGGAGAAAAGGAATGCTTCCAAATGAACGCAATGTGTCCATAAAACAGCAGTCTTGAGTTGGTTAAGATAATTCATGTGTGTTCTGAGATGGTATTTACACAAATAAACACCAGGCCTCATTTAACTGGCTAAAATAGCTTTATAATCATCATAGTAATATCAGCCATTAGAAAAGGTGCCACAGTGTATTAGATCTGGCCTTCAGTGATGACAAACACAAAATAGATTGGCATGTACAAAATAAAACCACAACATTATCATTATCCTGGATTATAAACATGTACAAAATAAAAGCGCAACATGACCATTATTCTGGTGTAGCTCCAGATCAGTGACGCTAACACAACCTTCAGGGAACCTCTGTAGTTTTCACCAGAGCCATGGAGAAGAGAGTCCTGCCAATGGAAGGGCTATGGTTAGCATAACCAGAGCTAGAGAAGAGAGGGTCGTGCCAATGGAAATTAAAAATTCTCAGCGGTCTAAATGGTTCACGTAGATGCAAAACAGTTCCAGGAAGTGCTTTTTAGACAATTTTAACCGATAAATACAGATACATAACTGACATTTTTGGTAATTAGTAATCAATAAATGCATCGATTTCCATTTACAATATATTTTATAGGGTGCTTCTAGTATTTGCCACAAGATTGAAGCAACTCTCTTCTACATAACCCTGGTTTTCATGCATTGTGTTTCCATGACAACAAACAAAGTTGATATCCAGGACTACATATTGCTGAAGACTTCAAGCATTTGTTTCTGAATGTAACTTCTATCAGGGATCAACCAGTCTGAACCAGGGAGATGTAGCGGGCAGGAGAAACCATAACAGCTGTTTTAACCCACAGACTCAGTGTTTAGGAGAGAACATGGTTTGTCTTTACACTTGGCCAGAACTATGTCACTATGACAACACTAACATCTAAGTAATGAATGATGGCAACAATCCATTGTTTCAATGATAATCATAATAATAATAGTAACAGGTAGATATTTAGAGCTGTATGTACATGTTTGTAAACAGGACAGGAGGTTGTAATTACCAAGCTCTCAGGTCTTTGTCACAGTGCAATCACACACACACACACACACTGCTACATGTGGTCGCCCTCTCAGATAGGTGCAGACACACAGCTCGTCCTGGTGTCTCAGAGGTCCTGCTGGTGTGGACAGCTGTCCACTGGACAGACAGACAGCTGTCCGTCACAGCTGTCCACTGGACAGACAGACAGCTGTCCGTCACAGCCGTCCGCTGGACAGACAGACAGACAGACAGAGGTCAGAGGTCATGTTTATGATTATGCTGTGTCTTTGCCAGTGGTGCATCTCAAATAAACTGAAAACAGTTTCCGTTACGTGTTGAAACACAAGCAGAGTGCAGAGCCTTCGTTTTTTAACACAACAAACTGTTAGGCCTAAATATGATACTATCGTTCATATCAGATGTGACTGCACTACATCTACAACGTGGCTCTTTTAATACTTATATTATTAATAGTGACAAATTATTAAACGGATTCTGTACATACCAAGAGGTAACACAGGTTAAAATCTGTCTTCTTCTTTGTTCCACTACCGTAAACTCTGTCGCTACTCATGTTTTAATTAGTATTTCCACAATGTTCATAGGCACAATTTCAAGTGTTGCTTTAAAGCCACTACAGACAATACCGTTGCATTGACTCATGAGCTACGTTTGGTTTACAGTGTGGTAAGCAGAGAAGGATGGCGCCCCCTCTGGTCAGATGGTAGCATAGCGCACTGCATCGTTCTGCCTGTTTCTGCCTTCCCGAACCTTCAAATAGCGACATCACAAAACTAGCATTGCATCTGCTTAGACCACTAACCCTAACCCTAACACTTCTACGCTGGTGGTTTGTCTTCTGAACCAAAACACTGTAAATAACCGTAGGGGCTTTAACACAAACATATTTCCAATGGAAGGAATCCTTCAGAGAGAGACAAAACAAGATGCACAGTATTCTAACGGCTAAAACCAGCACAGTGTGAACAGGAACAAACAAAGTGTCAGCACGATAAAAGTGTTTTCGTGAACAGCGATCTCTCTCTGCAGATTGTATATTAGTGTATACGCATATATCTAACTAGGTTAGGCACATGTAGCTGGTTAGGAGAGCAAGGACTAGCTAGCTAGTTAACACTAGACCTCACTTATACCCTGTCAACCAAACCCAGCGCTACGGTATTTAGAGCATAATAATAATAATAATAATAATAATAATAATAATTATGATGATAATAATCGTAATAATATAGTTTTAAATACTTTTCACAGCTGGATATGCCACACAATTCTATATTCTAGATCATAATAATACTGTAATAGAATTTCACATTTGATACTGTATATGTTGTTGTACACTTGTGTGTGTGCACTGTAGACCCTACTCAGTAGTCTATACTAATCTAGAAATGTAAGTTATTTTATAAAATATACATCTCCCAGTAAAATATTTCATTGTTTTTAACACAATTCATCTCAAATATTAGAAAAGGAGAACCATGTCATGCTTAAAGATTCTTGTGGGTTTTTTCTTCAAAATGACTGAGTTGGACTATTTATTGGGCTTCCACACACACTCAGTTTGGTAGAAACAGCCCTTCAACGTCAACAGTCACCCTAACAGACCCACATTAGGAACCTTCAGGAACCCTTACTGGGCTCAAGAGGAGATAACATATTTAATATGTAATCTCATAATACACTTATTTGTAAATGTATGTTAGACCTTCTGAAATTGTCATGCTACATGTTGAGAACAAGAATCCAGGAAATAAGAAATGAAAGGTAACAAATTTCTGTCTCATAAAAACCTCCTGTTTCTTCTAGACCAAAAAAACAACACAGGTTTGGGAAGTTTTCACGGGGTCTTGTGTTTCCATAGAGACCTGAAAGTAACAGGTGTTAAAAGAGTCAGATGTTGTTGTGCATCTCTGGACTGATTCATATGGATCTGGAAGGTCTAAACATCTGAGATCATCTCAGACTGGCTGATGATCCTCCAACACTGGAAAAGTTTCATGAAAGAAGATGAAACACCCTGTCTCCTTTGTAGGATCCATGGCGTGTTTCCTTTCTTCACCACAGGAAGGCGCTCTAGTCTCACAGTGTAACGGGGCCTCTTAGTCTTGCACAGCCACCACAAGTCACTTCACAAAGAACATATAAAAGCTAAAAGCTGTGTCTAGTCTGCGATGCTACACTGCTCAACACGTACCAGAATCTCTGAACGCCAAGGCAAGAGAGAGAAGGAGAATGAAAGTGAGATCTGTCCTTTAATTGGCTTGGGTCTTAAAAGTGCTCACTTACAAGTAACAAGAAGATTCTTTTGAGGCTCACCAACTGTCTTCTCCACAGTCTCCAGAGGACCTGTACCTGTTAAGCCCTTTGTATTCAGGCAGGGAGCGGCCGCTGTCTACTGCATTAACATGGAAACTATGATCTCAGCCACGATGAGACACATTGAGGCTGCAAATGATCTGACTGAAATGGTGCCAAGACACAAAATGGCTGCCCAGGCTTAAAATGCTGTACATTTCTGTGACGAGTGGCTAATGGTAGCGTCTGCTTGGAAGTGAGAGATCTCTGCCAGTCCAACCCAGATGACCAGAACCATGGCAGGATAACTGGTCTCATTTTGAGTCGTTGGGGGTTGACTGTCAGCTGGGTTTCATGGGGTCATTCTTGGGGTGTCAAGGTTCCACACTTTCAGATTTTGAGGGTTTGGCTTCTCTAAGTTTAAGGCAGTGGTTCTAAACTGTGGGGTGGGAACCTCCAAGAAGTCGTGAGATGCTTCTGGGGGTCGCAGATGCAAAAGTCTAAATAAACTGTAATGTGGGCAAAATATAACTTTTAGTTATTTTTTTAATCTAGTTAAGTTGCCTTTAATAAAATGTGCATGCACTTTTATATGTGGTCATGGTTGTTGGTATTTTCATATGTTATTCTATTAAAGATATGAACCACTGGTTTAAAGTATCAGCTGTTGGCTTCAGATATCCTGTCTCTGGTTGGAGATTCTCGAATGGGGTCTGTGCTCAAAGGGGGGTCTGGGAGGTCTGGGTCCTCGGAGGGGGGATCAGAGGGGGGTCCTGGGCTGTCTTGGTGGGGTCTGGGGGCTCCAGCGCTCAGAGGCGGGTCCTTGGTGGGGTCTGGGGGTTCCAGGGGAGTCCTGGTGGGGTCTGGAGGGTCCTTGGTGGGGTCTGGAGGGTCCAGGGGGGTCCTGGTGGAATCTGGGAGGTCCTTGGTGGGGTCTGGGGTTTCCAGGGACGTCCTGGTGGGGTCTGGGGGGTCCTTGGTGGGGTCTGGAGGGTCCAGGGGTGTCTGGGGATCCAGGGCTCAGAGGCGGGTCCTTGGTGGGGTCTGGAGGGTCCAGGGGGGTCCTGGTGGGGTCTGGGAGGTCCTTGGTGGGGTCAGGGGGTCCAGGGGGGTCTAGGGGCCCAGGGGGGTCTGGGGGCCCAGGGGGGTCTGGGGACCCTGGGCTCAGAGGCGGGTCTGGGCCTCGGGGATGAAGATCTCGATGCTGTCGGCACTCTCAGTGGCAGAGTTCTGCCTGAAGGAGGCGCTGCGCTTGGCCTGCAGCAACCTGCGGCGGGCCTCGCCCCGCAGGGGGGCCTCCCCCTGCTCCCCCCCGCCCCCCCGGGCCAGCAGAGGGCGGGACGTGGCCCGCAGGGGCGGGGCCTCACCCAGACTGTCTCCTCGCAGACTGCTGCTCACGCCCCCTGGTGGTTTCTTTGGTAACGGGGGAGGGGCCTTATTGTCCTCCTACAGGCGGTTAAGAGCGAACAAGGATGGAGGAAAGGTGAAAGATAGGAGAGAGAGGATTAGTGTGTTATCTCCAGCAGGAACATCTCCATCTAGTGGTCAAACAGGTTGGTGCAGCCTACACACAAACTTCATATGTTCAACCTGTAGATGGCGCTGTCTGGAGCAGCTGACTGCTTGAGATCGTTATGACTATTGTTATGTATTATAGTATTATTTAGATTATTGCTTGTTTTGTAATGTAGTTCATCAATGAAAGATCTTAAGAGCTTATGTCATTATCTCATTATGTTTCACTCATCCAGTAACACTTAAATAATGATTCAAATCCTTTTATCTGTCCTGTTGTTAGAAATTCTGCACTTTATTATGATAAACGCATTATCTTTGAGGATTGAATGATATATTGGTGACGTGTTAGCCCTGCTAACATGAAGCTGCCTTTATTTCTAACAGAATGTTATTTGCCTGTCTGTTGACAAATGTACTCACTGTTCTGGATAAAAGCATCTGTTGTACATTTAGATTATCACTTTGCAGTCGTCTCAGGTTCACAGGTTCAAGAATTCCTTCGTGCTTGTATCAATTCCGATTTTAAATAAGAGTTTATAACTGATTCTTAAACTGAAAGAAAAGTTGTTGTGGA